>RCHF01000820.1:0-27340 GCA_003987895.1 Neonothopanus nambi
ATTTTAGGCCAAACCCTGGGCAACCCTGAATGTCTGTAAGACCTCAGGTGACTTGACAGCAAAGGGGATTTTCCTGATGTACTTGCCTTCCCGGTGATATCGGTAGCTTCTCCCCCACTCTTCCTCTTTCTTCCCCTTCCCCTGTGAGCACTCAGCATATTGGTACAAACCTCGGTACCAAGMGGCTTCGCTTCCAACTCCCCTCTCCGTCTCCGGCGGCACTGAGTGTCCTCCAGCGTCCGAGGTGGCTGAAAAGCTCGTCGATGCCGTGAAAGAATCCCGGACCTCATTCGATCCTCCCGTCCCTGTAATCTCCTCGTGGCTAGCAATCGGTATATCCTCACTCGACCCTGCATTCATAATGTTCTCCGTCTCCGGCGGCACTGAGTGTTCTCCAGCGTCCGAGGTGGCTGAAAAGTTCTTCGATGCCGTGAAAGAATTCCCGACCTCGTTCGATCCTTCCGTCCCTGTAGTCTCCTCGTGGCCGGCAATCGGTATATTCTCACTCGAACCTGCATTCATAATGGTCTCCGATCCCGCTTCAGGCGCTTCCGAATTGATCTTCGGAGACGATTGTAAGCTTGTTGCTCTAGCCCCCGGCAGGCACGGTTCTATGTTCGTATCACCGTCGAAGCCATCCGTCTGCGCACTCGGTGAAACGCCGGTAATCATAACCCCACCTCCACTCGGTTCTCCTGACTTTTCCTGGCTGGGCAAAGTTGGTGTAACCGCGAGCCTGTCGTCATGGCTCTCAACCTCCTCGCCTGCTTGAGCCTCCTCCTGCTCTGCTGCGTCACGACTTGACAAAAGCTTCTTAACGACGACTTTGGGATAGAACATAAAAGGAGTTTCCGCTTCCACTCCCGAATGCTGGTGAAGGAATTCGTTTATTGACATCACGTCAGTCCCACTCAAATTATCCACACCCATGAGACCTTTAGGCATCGGGTACAGCGAAGTATCGTAGTAACATTCAGGACAATCGGCAATGTCACCCCAAGGGATCGACGGCATCTCAGTATCGCATGGCCAACCGTGATCTGGGCATTGTAATCGGTCAGTTCGTTTGATCTCATCTCATAATCCTAATAGCAAGAATTACTCACCCCATACTTTGGCAAAATATGAAGTATATAGCCCTCTCTGATCATCGCCAGTCAATTTGCCGAAGTCAACCTGTGGGAAAACCGGCACTCCGTTCCTGTTCACAGGGATCTTGAACGTCTTGTATTCACGACCTAATCACCATCAGTTCACTAGTCTCCCTAACAGAAAATGAAACCCACTTTTCCATATCCCTCCCACCCAACTAGCATAACGCTCCAAGTAATCGTCATCCCTCCATCTCACACCATCCGGCGTGCCCACTGGGTCAATCTGCACTCTATGACGACCGTAAGCAACTACCATATTCATCCACATAAGGAGAGAGTACTTACATCCCCGCTCGTGCTGAATCTTCCTCCTCAAAGACCGTTATCAGCTGCATACTCACTCTGCCCATCTGTTGAGAGTCCCGGATTGCAAGCAAAGTGCTGTATGCTGCACGCAAGAATTCGTTTCGATTGCTGACTCACGCCAGATTAGCAATAACCACAAAACTTTGTATAGAATCAACATACCTCTCGGGATCCCCCCCCAATTCCGACGCTTTAGCGTCGTATTCTTCTTTGGACTCGCACTGAGCATACAATTCTCCCTGTGCTGCATTGAAAGCGCCTGCGTTGTTGTTCGAGAGACCTGTATCTCTGAGCTCCTTCGCCCTCGCTTGAATCAACTGTCGGTTCTCCTCTTTGAAGAGGTCCTTCCCAGTCACCCGGTTCCTGAACATGAAAAAAACTTTTGCCGCCTTTTCTGGGTCAATGATTGTCGTCGTCTCTTCGGCTTTACCGGTAGCCGCACGCGTGCCCGAAGATCCCGTGTTTGGAAGGCTTTTCTTGGCGGCGTCACCGCCAGAGACCTTGCCCTTCTTCAGAAAAGACCTGTAGCGGTTGTTACGAAGTATTTGAGTGATTCCCTGAGCTTCGCGTTAGTCACTGTATTCGTAGTGATTATCAGTATATGTACCTTTATTAAAGTTCGATCTTCCCTCGATGCTTTAAACTCAGGAGTCTCATTGAGAATCCTTTGACCGATCAGGGACAGCCAGTCATCGACCTCCCTGGCAGTTCGTTTGCCAAACTGCTTCGAAAGCACGTCGTTGGAGGCCAACACCTCATGCCAAGCTGGCAAGAAGAGTTGAATCCGCCGTCTTTGAGCGTGGCTGAATTTCCCAGGCGGACCTCTGAGAGGCGCTACACGAATATAGTTCAGTACGACGCGTCACGATCATGGACGGGACATCCCACTCACTACTTCCATTCACTGCACACGTGAATAAATCCTCAACGTCTGGTGCGGGAGCCATGTAGGGCAAGAAAGGGAACACGACAAGCTGTCGCGGAATCGTTGGCGCGAAGTCAACGAATAAAGTACGACGCGAAGTCGTAGAGAGGCAGATCCGACAGGCGGGAAGGGCAGCAAGCTGGTGAAGGTTCGAACAAAAGAGTAGCAGACTGGCAACACGGGTAAACATTCGTCACAAGTAAATGGTATGGTTTTTTTGGTTTTTTTCTTTTTCTTTTTTTTGATTTTTATTTTTTTAATTTTATTTGACAATTATTTTCTGACCTGTATTTTTGAGGATCGTACTTTACAACATGACAAGTCGTTACGATGCCATACGGCCCCCGACAGCCCTACAAATACTCCATTAGTATCTCCTCCACCAAGTCAGTATCCCCTCGTACTCCCATTCCTCCTCTCCCGCCTTCCATTTAGACTCCCCTATGCGCCACGAACTTCTGAAGAAGCAGTACGGCGCCGTAGCTGAGCGCTATCGTGATCGCGGAAAGAACAAGCAACAGATACAGAAGCTCCTTGAGGAGGACATCGAGCAGGAGCTTCTTCCGTTCATCCCTCGCAAACCTCGCCGCCAGGGCCAGACGCTGCTTCTCGACACCGGCAAAAAGGACCTTACCAAAATTGGCTGCTACTATCACAATGTGCGCCATCTGGTGTGTTTCTCGTCATTGGTTTTTCGACAGAGCTAACCACCATATTTCCTTCAGAGCTTTGTTGATGGCGACAGAGGCTTCCGCACGTCGAGAAACTATGTTACTGAGATCAATCTGCAAGAGAAGTTCCCCGAGCTGTTCCAGGAGGGTACAATGCTTATGCAGCTTCTCACATATCGCGACGATCTTGATCGGCGCAGAAGCACCGACCCAGCTCCCCTTGTTCCCCTCAGCACTCCCGTCAGCGCTGCAACCCGGTCTGCTACCCAGTCCTCGGGCACTCCTGTCCGTACAACCTCAGCCACCGGGTCTTTACGTATCGGAGCTGCGACTAAGAGAGCCGCTCCGTATCCCACGGCGGCGAGTCATTCCTCCTGGAGGGCGACTTCTCCTGTCTCCTCCCTCCCACCTTCGTCTCCTCCTCCGTTTGCGAGCAGTTCTGCCACCTCAGCCAGCGGGTCTTCACGCCCCACGGCGGTGAGTCGTTCTTCCTGGAGGGCGACTTCTCCTGTCTCCTCCCTCCCGCCTTCGTCTCCTCCTCCCTCCAGTCCCTTGCGTAAGTACGGTACCAGTACTGGGGGTGCATCGTCAAGTTCTCCGCTGGTAAGCCCTCCCTCCCCAAAGGCAGCCCCGATATACTTGCGCATCTGGCTTTATGTAAGTGTGAACTTGCAGTTGTGGTGTCTTTCCGTTCTAACTTCGTGTCTAGAATGGGGAAACTCCTCGACGGATTCTGATTCATGAAACTGGCCCCCGCTTCTCGCTTGAAGCTCACCGATCTACCCTCGCAGACTCCCTTATTTACCAGATTGACAATTTCGAGTTGTCCATGCGCGGCGCCAAAGCTTGGTCGCGGATCACATGGCAAACCGATATTCCAGTAAAGCCCGGCGACCTCTTGTTACTCCGTAAAGTCGGGGTAGAAAATACCCCTGCCTGGAGCATCTTGACCAAATACTTCTGACTTTCCTATATTCCACAGCCCTTCTCTGTTCTCGGACAAAACACGATTTAATCCTTCTTTTTTAATTTTTAATTTTTAAAAATTTTTCACTGCTTTTTTTTCTCGTTGATATTAACTTTCAAAGCCGAAAAACTCCAAAAAAAAAAAAAGATTATATTTCGTACTACTGTTCACAAACATAAAAGCCTAAAAACGTCTTCAAAGTAGTTAGCTTTATCGATTATTTCCGAAAAAATGTCGCCTACCACTGAAATAAATATCTACCCCCACTTTCCCGACTACCCGCCCCCTTCCCAAGCAAAGTCTAAAATAACTAATGTCAGCAAATAAGCTCGTGCAAGCGATAGATACCGCTTACATGCACTTGGTACAATTTCTGACAAACGGAGATGACCTTGCAATAAATGCTGTTCTCCTGATTACACCGCAATCCCTTGTAGATCTCTGGCAGCCGCGCGCAATCGAAATTCTGATATTCTCTAGAATGAGTTGGTCCGAACCCTGAAACCCTGAAACATAAGTTAGGCTCAATGAATGTCCACAGACCAGAGATATTGCTTACTCACGAACGAAGATGCAATCGACTCATTTTTGTTCTCCCTGGCGTTCTGATATTGTGCAGATGCGTTGTTCCGAACCCTGAAATCCTGAAACACAAGTTAGGCTCAACGAATGTCCACAGACCAGAGATACTACTTACTCACGAACGAAGATGCAATCGCCTCATTTTTGCTCTCCTGGCGTATTGTCTAGATGTGTTGTTCCGAACCCTGAAATCCTGAAACGTAAGATAGGCTCAACGAATGTCCACAGACCAGAGATATTGCTTACTCACGAACGAAGATGCAATCGACTCATTTCTGTTCTCCTGGTGACAACCGCACCGTCTACGGGAATAGTCGGTGGCGAAGCCAATCAAACGTCTGATGTTCTGTTCCGCACTCGGACACATTAGGCTCAAGGATGTCCACAGACCCGACGCAGAGATCTTGCTTAACCCTCGCGAACGATATCGAATCATTTCCAAGACAAAAAACCCGCTATTCATTGATGATCTTGTATGTTGCCATGAGATCTGTAAGGGCGCAGCGCGCTGGCTACTTTTCATTCGTCCGCTACAGCAAACATCCTACCCAGCGATAACCCCCGCCCCGCCCCTTGCAACTCAGTCGTATGGATAGGCACAATTTAAATGACAGTTGTCATTAGCTCCACCGACGCGCAGTCAGCAAGCATCAATACCACACGAAGTGGTGGTCTGGCTACTTTTCATTCGTCCGCTACAGCAAACATCCTACTCAGCGATTACCCTCGTCCCGCCCCTTGCAAACTCAGTCATATTGATAGGCACAATTCAAATGACAATTGTCATTAGCTCCACTGACGCGCAGTCAGCAAGCATCAATACCACACGAAGTGGTGGTCTGAAAGCGAGATGGCGGTAGGAAGAAACCGAAGAAAAGAAAGTTGACGAGATAAATAGCGTGACGTTGCGTCACGCTACAAATAAATGAAAACAAATTCCGACCTCACAATGTGAAGTGGCTCTCCCGAAGTCCCTCCATCCTGCCAACCTACTTACCTTACAACTCCAACTTCAACGCAACGACTTCGTGTCGTTGTTCAGTTCATTCTACTACGCGTTGAATGACTTACGACCTCGCGCCGTATATAATATCCCTGTTGTAATCCGGCGAATGAGGCGCCGTAGTATGCCTAATTTCAAGTCTCGTTTAATCTGCATCTTCAAATCACCACCTGCGCGCCGTTTCTATATGTAATTCTGTTCCCCCCTTTTCAAATTCATATCTCTTTCCGCGGAACCTACCCGCCTAAATCGGCCTAAATCTCAGGGCTTCAGGACGATCTGCCGCATTGTCGTTGCAAGTGGCACCTCGAATTTTCGATATGCTGTTACTTGTTCTCCGCTGATCGGTTCACTGTTCCCCGTGCTTCC
Organism: Neonothopanus nambi; assembly: GCA_003987895.1. NCBI lineage: Eukaryota > Fungi > Basidiomycota > Agaricomycetes > Agaricales > Omphalotaceae > Neonothopanus > Neonothopanus nambi. The sequence goes on from RCHF01000820.1 coordinate 5,978, forward strand.
GTGGTACTAATTTTCCAAAGTGTTGCCCCACCACACTCCCAAAAACCCAGACTTCGTATCCTTCCTTCTATTCCAGCATGCCTCCTGTCGACAGTTCCTCTTGTGACCCCAGTATGCAGAGCCAACACGCCGACACCACTCCTGTCGACAGTTCCTCCTGTGACACCAGTATGCAGAACCAACACTCCGACACCACTCCTGTCGACAGTTCCTCTTGTGACACCCCTACGAAGCCATCTAAGAAAACTACTGACAAAGACAAAGACAGGATCGACAGCGATCTCAGTGACGATCTTAATAGAGCCATGGAGGCCATCATCCTCCTGGCCGACTCCGTTCAGTTCACCCCCTCCTCCATGCCCAAAATGGTTGGTACGCTCATTAGACAGTGCGTCATGCAAGCTCTTGGTCCTCCCAAGGACTTTGATACCGGCCATGGTTGCAGTTTCAAGCGCTGGGTCGACTACGGACGAAGCGAATTTGACAAATTGGGGGCATGTACATACATGGTGGGCCACATGTTCCTCTTTTCGTGTTATATTGCTTGACCTGACCGACATCGCTCAGTGCTCAGCTACGGAACACAGCACCCGTGTATGTTCCAAATTCGAAGAGAAACCTCTCGATCCATGCTTCATGATGCGTGTGGCACTCGGTACGCTCATAGTTCTCTTCGAACACTATAGCAGCAAGCCCTGGTGCATGAACTACAGTCTCTCTGCACATATCATCGCTTGCATGCCCGAAGGACCTCTTCCCTCTCCTTTGGATCCCAAGACCGTCCTCGCCAGCACCAGGCGCATGGCAAAGCTTGCCTTTCTCAACTTCTCACAAGTTCGTGGCGTCCCTACCCTCCTCAGCCCTCGGTTAGCAATGGACAAGTCACTCGATGGTTATGTCAGTGATGATGCCCCCACCGCGTTTGTACCCCGCAAGCGCCCCACTCTCGGTAAGTATTCCTATTTAATAGTGATTGTGCATATATTGACCTCGTCTTTCCAGATGATTTTCTGCTCAAGCCCCATAAGCGTGGTGCTCGCAATGCTATTGATCTTGACGACGAGCCGGTGGTGAAAAAAGAAGAAAGTTCAAAGGGAGCGACTTCGCGTTCAAGCAACGAGTTGCTCGGATTCTTGGAGACCTACGATGCAGATCACGAACGCCAGGCTGCCCCAGGCAAATATTTAGGTACTATCAGTCTCGTAGAAAACTGAGAACGATGCGTTCGTCGGCGTGCTGCCTTTCTTTTCTCACAATATATATGTTTGTTTCTATCACAAATCAAACCTCTTCGTGCCCTTAATACAATTTGCCAAAATATGCCTTGTTAAACTGGCTCTGCAGGAGGGAGCTTCCAATACCGCTGAATTCAAAGATATCGCGAACTGGCCGCACAGGGTATCTCGCGAACTGGCCGCATAAGCACTGCGCTCGGCCATTCATACCTCCAACCTGCGGTGAAGGCTCTTCAAGCTTCATCACTATCATCATTTGGAGCCCTTCTCTCACTGTATACACTTTTTTCACATAACTTGCCCTATCATGGACGGTAAGTTGACCCCTTTGTCTTGGCCACTCTGTACGTGTAACCTCATGTGTGCATGTACCGTCCAGATCAAGTTCAGTCGCGAACTGGCCGCATAAGTCCACCACGACCCCGTTGGCATTATACTCCTGGTGGGCGTGCCATCCTCACTCGATCTGAGCAATGGGTAGTCGAACACGAAAATGCCGTTCGCCAGGCACGGCGAGCTGCTGCGCGGTCTGGGGTGACTTATGTCCCTCCAACCCCTCCCTCATTTGAGGACGATCCCACTCTCACACCTCAACAGAAAGCACGACGTCGTTACGAAGAACGGTCAGTCTTCAGCACAATTCATGTTATCGGTCCTTCTGATTACGTTACGTGCTACAGACATCTCGAGGAACGTCGCGAAAAGGCTCGTCAACGCATGGCAAAGTGAACTCAATTAACCTGGATGTCATCGAGATTTTGATGTCTTGCCTTCACTTAGACGACGGGAACAGCTCAAAGAATCACCTGAATTACAAGCTCGAGAACGTGAACGACAGCGAACATACGAAAGCACTTATCGTCAACAGTGAGCTTCCACTCATAGTACGCCTTTTAAGTTACCCGCTTAGTGCTCAATAATTCAGACATCGAGAGGAACGCCGCTTCGATAGCGACCGCATTCATTCCCTGTACGTGGATTCTCCCCCGTTCTGAGTATCTCAGCAAATTCACCATCCCTTCAGTCGTTATATCGAAGCGCACGGATGGAAACAGTGGGCCACTCTCCGCAGAAAACGCTGAGGGCACATCAAACGGCCGGAAGACTATGAGACGCCCTTAACAGCGGATAAGTCTACATAGATCGTTTCCATTGGTAGAACAGATTTAGAAAATAAACTACTTCCATCAGAAAACATTTGAAATCGCTCGTGGAGTACTTAAGTGCAGTGTCAGTGGGCGTACATCCAGCAAAACTCATGATTAACCAGGGATATCAGTGGGACTTCCACCAGGAAGTCACTGAGTCTTCACTGTCCTCACCTTCCACCTCACCTCCTTCTACCGCTCAAAGTGCTCACAGCGACGACGAAGACCGCACCGTGGAGAGCGACGCGATCGGTGCGACCTCCGCGAACCCCGACGAGATTACTCCGGCTTCCGCGAATCCCTGGGGATCAAGTGCCCCCTCACCCCCCGCAGCGCCGACCACCTCTTGGGACCAACAGTGGGGGGAACAGTGGACCGGTCGCCCAGTCATATCACTTAAGGGTGGTGGCTGGATGAACCCTGAGTACTTATTGCGTCCGGATTTCGCGGACTTTCGCTTGAGTTGGGGGGGAACTGAGGGAAGGGATGATTCGTTGGATAACCTGGATGATGCTGAATGGGCGAAGACGCAACGTAAGCCTTTCCTCTTCTATAGCGCTGCACAAATAGCTCATCTAGCGTCAGTCTACCGATGCAGCGCCGTTGCGATGCTAAACCATGACCCAGCTCCAACGTTCACTGGGGTAATGGTCCAGACGCGCATAGAGCGATGCGACAATGCCTACTCAGATCTGGATTGGAAGATAAGGGAACTCGATGATCAGATCGATGATCAGATCGATGATCTTAGACTGAAAAGGGTCCAGTTGCGACGTGAACGACGCCAAGCCATGGCCGAGCAGGACGATATTCATGGGGTGTTGAGCACGTTGAGAGATCTACACAGCATTGCCCTCGCTCACATGGACCCCCCCCGTAAATTGTAGTTCGTAGCGAAATGTTTTGATACCAAATGTTATGGTCGCATTGCGGAAATCATATCTTATTCGGAATCGTCCACGTGTGGCCACAAACACGGATATAATTACAGCGATCTCTTTCTGTTTCTCCTTCCATCTCAGCACTTATGGGTAAACGTAGCTTCAAGTGGGAAGAAATACGCTTGAAAGATGAGGTCTTTTTATCCGATGCACGCTCCGGCTGTACGCCTGCATACTACGACGACCGCGGTACAGGTCCGCATGCCAGTCAAAATTATCGCTGGTATCTGGTACTGAACGGCGACAGTCCTGGGATATTCAAGTACTGGTGATTTCGTTTCTTTCGGTTATCTTTGTCCTGTATGAAATAATGAACTCGTGTTTTCAGGTCCTACGCCAAGCAAGTGATTGACACTGAGCTCGATACATATCGTGGGTTCGATGACAAGACGGTGATGCTACAAACGTATCGTTGGTACTGTCTGCATAATCACCATCACAAAGACCAGAGCGAGTATGACTCCTTTTCTGATCCCCTCCCAGCGAGCTCCCAGTCAAAAGCACCAATGTCTCAGCCTTCTACTCCATTCAAACCATCGATTCGTCCTCGCGAGCGGCCAGAAGATGTTAGGATGGGCTTTGACGAGGGTCTGTCGTTGTCGGGGGCCAGAGGCGGTGGCAAGGGGAAGGGATCCAGCACCAAGATGGTGTCTTCAAGGTATTTCGTGGTAAGAACCCAAACAACCTCTGTGTCTTGCGTTGATTGGTACGTACCTCCGACCTTCAAGCTGTTCATACATACTTTCTAATAAAGTTTTCTTTCTAAGGAGGCGTGCTGAACAGGAGTATCTTAACGCCTTGGGCTCAGACGAGGGTTCGGCGGTGCTACTTGCGACGGATAATTTCGAGGTAGCTCAGAAGTTCGTTCGAACTGGAGTTGTTGGTTTTGGTAATGCACTGGAGATGTAGTATTTTGACGACCTGTAGATGAGAAATTGAACATGTACCATCCCGATTCAGATAAAGATAAGATAAGACAAGATCAAAATTGTTTCCAAAGAAAGTAAGATCTCGATAAGATACGCTAAGATATCATCTGGTCTAACCCTAACCCTGACTAAAATACCTTTCCAATTTACCATCGAGGTCGGCTCTTGTGTTGTGGCGCACACTTCAACTTCTCGTTCGTTCCCGGCTGTATTGGAATAAATTTGAGTAAATCACTACGCGTGGTTGAGGACTTGCGACTTCGAGTTGCAGTTTCAGTCAAGAAGTTCAACAGTTCTTCCTGGTTGCTACACACCTGTGTAGTCCATTGGTTCGTGTTTTATCCTTGACAGTGGTTGCTACACACCTGTGTAGTCCATTGGTTCGTGTTTTACCCCTTGACAGTCGGCGAATGCTGACCTCTTCGTTCCTCAGGTCATGATGTCTGAGCAAAGGATCGAGTTGAGCACGGAAGACTTGACACGCAATATACTACCACCCAATTCCTCACTCTCTTACTCTGACGGTCTCTCGGGAGCATTATTACCAGTGACTCGGGAGTTCATCACCTCACTGAATATGGAGCTTATTCCAGAGCCTCCGTACGGCACTACTCGAGACCTTTACAGGAGGTTGGATGCGCGATACGGTCCCGACGATCCCTTACGCTGGCCCCAACCATTCAACCCTCTCTATCCGTATCTTTCCTGCATTCTACTACGACCTCGAGATATGTTCGCTGAGTATGAAGTAATGTGGTGGGACTTGAGGGAGGAGTGGATCGTGTTTACCGCAATTGGTCGTAAGCGTGGGGAGGGTGTGATTGGAGGCTGAATGAAAGAAGAGCTGACGAGAGCTATCGCTGAGGTGGAAGGTGAAGTAGAGCAGTTTTTGGAAGAGGCGAAGGAGGGAGACAGAGCATTGGTGGGGGAGTTGCGACAGACATTGGATATTTGTTTCACTCATATCACAAGGATCTCGTCGTCTCGACGCGACCTGCAGCGAGGGCTGGTAGAGGTTCAGAGGTCGTGGCTCACTCTCAGAGCGATCATGGACTATAAAAAAATTTTTGCCAGAGCAATGTTGGGGGAGGGGCCAAAATCCGCTTTCACTCACACAGACCGTATGGGGGCTTTCGTTTGGAATGAGACTCAGGCAGCATGCCTTTTCCGAGCGGGGCTTCCTGTATATTACGTGCGACCGTATTCACGATTCGACAATCAAGTGGTATTGAATGCAGTCAATCTTACTCGTCCCCGGCCTCCCGAAGTCTATTTGGCAGCGGCGAAACCTTCATATCCTCCCATCTTTACGGGACAGGCTGGAGCGGAAGACAAGTTCGCAGCGCTTCGAATAGCAGCTGTGAATTGCTTTTCCGATCTCAGTCCCTTTGCAAATGGGCATTATCCAAATGACTATCAGACGTCTTATCGTGTGGGCGAGGGACAGATCCACTCTGCCACGTTCTCGTCGAAGAGCATTACCTTGGAAAAACTCGGCGCCGAGCGTTCTGCCACATCCATCCGCTCCAATATGGCGACTCCGTATAAGAAAGTGGAGAGAATTCAGTTTGGTAAAGGGACGGGACGTGAGTCGTACAGTATTACATGCACTGATTGCCTGAACTGACAATATCTAAATGTTTTAGCACCCCCAGAGGAAAGAAATCCATTCGATGATCTACCTCCGGATGATCCTTGGACACCACCAGCTATACAATGCTGGCAAAAAGTGAATATGACGATCAAACAGACAGGTGTCAAGCCGCAGAAGAAGGTTTTCGTGGTTCCTGACCCGGGTTTATTCTTTGGAGCGCGCAACATGGACCGTCGAACGGCACAGCTTCATCAATGGGAGCACTTTCGAGCCGCCTGGCTGGCTAGATGCAAGGGAGAGGAGACAGGTGTTCAACCACGGACGACGGAGGGATGGCGCAAGATACTGAATCTACCCATTCTGTCAGATGAGGTTGAGGAGGGTCGTGTGGCGACTAAGGCAAGGGTGGAGGTGAAAGAAGCATTCCAGGTTGCAAGGGAGACGATGCAGATATACGGCAATGGCACGTCTCCGGTGACTTCGGAGAATGGGGAGATGGATGCTGCTCACGCACGGGGGCTGATACGAGAACTCGCGATGATCAATTTTAGGTACGAGTTGCGAATGGTGGACCATCAACTAGACGGATCACAACCGCGGCCGTCGGTGAATCTAAGCGTTGCGGATCTCCAGTTGAAAGAGGCAGAGCACCAATGGAGGCGTGAAGCTAAGGTCTACCAGTGTTTCTTCGGGGGTAGCACCTTCACACACCCTTTGATGGATTGCAACGTCGGTTTGGCTTCGGAATCGTGGAAGGAGCGCTATGACGCGCTGAAATCGTTCTGGTCACTGATGAATACCTGGCCAGGGGAGAAACCATCAATTTGGCGCAGGGGTGTTGACATGGACTTGTCGGATTTGGTAAAACATGGTGAGGAGTGGGAACGGCACCTAGCTCAATTCTATGTTCAGTCTGCATTTACTGTACTTAAAAGGCCACCTGTTCTTCCTCGTCGTGCGTAGTTGATCTTGTCTGTATCTCTTCTCCATGTATTTCTTCATTCGGTACCTGACCTGAGGCTGTCGTGTATTCTTGGTTGTACATAGTAGACATCGTCGTTGGACTATAGTTTTCTACTTAGCTAAATTGAAAGTTGGTTGTAAATGAGTGAGTGTGTAAATTGTCAGAGCTTTACTGAAAATTGCCGTGGTTGAGCGTACTTGATTTTAATGCCAAAAAACAAAAAAAAAAAAAAAAGCTTTACGAGACTCTTGTCTACGCTTCAGGTGGGACTCGAACCCACAACCTCAGGAGTGAATACTGACGTGCTAACCTTTAGACCACTGAAGCCTATCTACACTGTATAGTAATAGTAATATCGAGGTTAACCTCGGGGATCTCGGAGAATATAGTTTGAAACACGGTTGTGATTTTCACGTTACCAATCTGTATTTGGCTGTGCTTGTCAGCAACGTTGAGACTGCGGATTTTCGGGTGTTGAGCTCGTCCATCTTCTGTCTTTATTTATTATATTCTGTCTGTTCCTGCTCCTTCCACCACTTCGCGTGGTGCATACATAGTCTAACGTCTGCGTGACGTTAGACCTACCAACTGCTAGTCGGTTTAATCAATCCCTTACCACTGTATTCTTTTCCGGGCTGAAAACCACCACTTCGGCGTGGTCCATACTTAGTCTAACGTCTGCGCGGCATTGGACCTACCGACCTCAGAGGCAATTTCTTCGTCACAAGGGGTTGCAAGACGATATACTAAGGTCAGTAGTGTTGCTAGTCTGTGAGTAAAGAGATGTTAACGGCTTAGAGCTAATAGGATGCCTCCAAAACGATTCCGTGTAGATGAGACAGAATTCAACAAGGCTTATTATGAGGTGAAGGCGCAGCCGAACTTGCCTACTGCTGCAGGGAAGAAAGGTGGTTCTGCTTTCCCCGGGACTAGCGAGGCAGTAACAACACTGTCACCTGAGGCTGCGCCATCCTCGAAGGTGGACATTGAAGAAGAGCCGGTACCTATTGCTGAACCTGAGCAGTCGAAGACGTGCGTGAGTATCATCAGTTCGTTCATTGAAGTCGGTTCTGACCTGAAGGTTCTAGCGAGCGAACCTTATTGAGCAATATGGAATGAAGTGGTCAACGATGCTGAACGCGTATATTGCCAAAGATGCAGATTCTCGTATTGGCCAAGACTGCGCTTGTGGCAAAGGTGTCGCAACTACACGGTGTCGAGATTGTTTTGAGTTGCCACCAAAGTGTAACGCTTGCTTTCTGGAGGCCCACAGACATGCACCATTTCACTGGGCCGAGTTCTGGAACTCCAAGGAGGGATTCTTTGTACGAAAGGACCTTTCTCAGTTGGACCAGGAATGGGCGGTGCCGTTGGGTCACGATGGCCTGCCCTGCAAGAACAACAAGGAAGAGCCCCTTCTGATAAACATCGTCGACACTAACGGTGTTCATGCGACGAGGATACGATACTGTCATTGTCAGGGACGGGCGTTCAAGAAGTGGAATCAGCTCTTCGGGGCAAACCTCTTCCCAGGTTCTGTGGTGGATCCGGCTACCGCTTACACGTTTCGAGTCCTGCGAGACTTTCAAATACACTCCGAGACATCGAAGAGCCAGGCCTATGACTATTGTAGGTCACTCACTCGTTTGACGGATTACCGATTCTCTCAGAAACTCCCGGATTACTACACGAACTTCTTGACGATAAGCAGGGTTTGGACGTACTTGAGGGTGAACAAGTGGTCTGGGCAGGGACATGGGATTGATCGCTGGCTACCTAATCGTCCACCTGGAAATTTGGGGGTCTACTGCCCCAGCTGCCCAGAGCAAGGCGTGAACATGGAGGACAGATGGGCAGAGACTCCTGACGAACTGAAACATCTTCATTCGTGTCGGAGAGCACTGGACGGGAACTTTCAGCTGAACCATTTCAGCAAGAAACATGATCCGAAAGATGTTTCTTTGTATGATGGACGATCAATCTTCCCCAAGCCCTCGGAGGAGAAGAAGTACATCACTGAGGTACCGCAGCTGCAGAAAGATGCTAGGCGTGTGCTGGCAGAGAGGCGGAAGGATGCGAAGGCAGGACCGGAGGATAAAGAAGAGAGAAAAAAGGAACGGCAGAGGCTTAGAGAGGTATGTGGTATCCGGTGTCAGCATATTGTGGTCACCTTTCTGACCGATCATATAGGAAAAAGCGAACTGTACATACCTCAACGCGATAGCCAAGCAAAATCAGAAAAAATTCAAAGGCATGGACATCACGGGCGTGGTCAGTGTCATGTGTGACCATGGAATCACCGGGGCGATGGTGGATTTACAAGTGGGAGAGAGGTAAAGAACCGACCATTACTTCGCTGTATGCTCGAGGCTAAATGAGATTAAAAAGGTTTGCGAACACGGACTTGGCGTTGGCGCATGCGCTTAGTCGGCAGCATTTTCCTGAGAAGGAGGTTCCCGACCAGGTATTGAGCTACGATAGCCAATGTAATTACTGTGTACACCTACTAGAGCGATTCGAGGAATGGTTTCCAAATCTTGCGTATCTTGTTCGAGACATGCGGTTCACGATACCGGCAATGCATGTGAGAAACCATCTGGATATGTGCATGTATCTGTATGCCGCAGCGTACAAACCTTGTGTTGGACATTTTCATGGGGAAGGTATAGAGAAAGGTTGGGCAGAAACGAATGCGTTGGGACCGGCAGTTCGACAGATGAGTAATGGGCATAGGCAGGATGTGATCATTGAGATGATCTATGCATTGAACACACAAAAAGTTCTCAACATGGGTAAGTCATTTGGAATATGGCAACGAGCGAAACGCTGACCGAAGGATTGTTCAGGTCTTCAGCTGGAGAAGGACCTACTTTACGCAAAGAAAAAATATTTTCAAGCTCGAGACAACCTGCGAGGCTTATACATCATCCACGAAAGCAGGGTTGAGGGGTGGAATGCGATGGATCGTTCTCCTCAACCCGATCCAAAAAACAAGAGGCTGGTAAGGTCTGTGTATTCTCAATCGCCGAATAAAGGTACATGTACGCCGTCCTCCAGAAGGCATGAGCCCATCGCTGATGGGCAGTTGAATGTAGCTCTGTCGTTTCCGCAATTGATTCAGAAGTTGATGAGGTCAGAGAACATCGTGTCATGCGGGGAAGGACTAGTTGTACAGGAAACGGTGATGGCAAGATTTATGAAAGAAGCTTTGTTTATACAAGATGCTCAGTAAGTCCGTTTCTACGTACGTCTGAGGAGAAGCAACTAATATTTCTTTCGGACAATCATTAGAGCGATAGTAAAACGGAAGTTGCGAGGGCTGCGTTCAGATGGTCGGGTAGCTGGGGAGAAGGCAGAGCAGGAGGTGGAAGATTATCGCCTGAAGTTGGTCCGCCGCATCGAAAAGCTTCGGAGCAATCAGGGTGAGGTCCTGCCGGGGGTGGAAGATTTAGTCTGCACAGCGAAACCATCACTGCCAGAAGACGAGATGCTATGGCTGCCTTCTGATGTGCCGAAGGTCGATCACGTCAAGCTAGGCCTAGAAGAGGTAGCGAAGAAGGAAGGCGAGCTCCACAAGGCGATGGCGAGGGATTTGATTTGGGATCTGCAGGCTACGGTACGGATGTTAACAGCAGCTGGGGACTTCAAAGTGTCACATGATCGTGGGCAGGAGGAAAATACTCGCAGTACGGCGATTCTAAATCGCTACAAGCTGAAGAGGCAAGAGCTCCTCGAGGATTACAATCGACACCGTGCTGCGCTGCTCAGACTTGGTGTACTAGAGGGGGGTTCAGAGGCGTGGCCGGAATTGCAAGAGAAAGACACGTATCGCAAGTCAACCACAGCGAAGCGGGGGATTGGAGCTTCACGAGCCACTGACGGGAATCTTTGGAGGGTAGGAGTTGGGGGGATGGTGGGAGATTCAGAGGACAAAGTGCGGGCAGTAGAGATTTCGAAGCCAAGTGCGGATGGAGACGGCGGTGGGGTGACAACTGAGATGTCGAGAAGAAGGGGGGCTAGACGAGATGTTTCACCGACGAAAGAAGGGAGACCGACGAAACGTGCCAAACATGACGACACTTCAAAATGTTCAGAGACGAAAAGCGGAGACGATGGCTGGATCTGGGGAAGAGCATTAAACGATGATAAAAGAGTGGATGAATGGGCTGAAGAACAAGAGAGGGTAAGATTCTTCCGAGACGAAGCAGATATGGAGCGGTGGAGAGAGCAGGTCGAGATCAAGCACGCCGAATTCTGGCGATGCATACGTACATTCAGCCGACTAGCGGAGGTGTGGCGGGAGATGGCTAAATCAAAGGATTGGACGCAGTCAGAGTATGGAGAGACAGTACCCATCACTCCGGGTCACGCTGCTTTTGCATTAAAAGAGGCCAAGTTGTATGGAATGCTTGAGGGCGAGTGTAGGAGCAGACTGAACGCCTGCGGTATCGATCTTCTGGTTAACATACCTGAAGATAAGACTCTTGCCTCCCAGGTAAGACAGTGGCGGGCTCTAGAAGCTTCAAAACTACCGATCGTTCAAAGGTAAGCGCGATTCCATTAGAATTATGTCATTCAGCTGACAATACAATGGCATTATAGCAAAAGGCCTTCCTTCACAGATCCTACAGTTAAGTCCAACATGTTCAAGCTCCCGATGCCTGAGATGGACGATGACAATACGGAAGAAGAGGTGGAGGCAGCAGCAGAAGGAGATTGATGAACGCGTTCGGGTGTCGTCAATGTCGTCAAGTATAGCGTCCATATCAATAATTTCAGTAATGTAAGTGACTTTACCTTTTTTTTTGGCCTTTCGTGTCTTCTAAATACTCAAAACGTCGCGCGTATAGGTTATTTATGCTATTTACTACGAATCACAACTGTTTTTTTCCTTATACTGTGTTGAGGAACCGGGCGGGAGCACGAGGGTATCGTCAATGTCATCAATTATACCGTCCATATCAATAATTTCAGTAATGTAGGTGACTTTACCTCTTTTTTTGACCTTTCATGTCTTCTAACTACTCAAAACGTCGCGCGTATAGGTTATTTATGCTATTTACTACGACTCACAACTGCTTTTTTTCTTATACTGTGTTGAGGAACCGGGCGGGAGCACGAGGAAGTCGAATACTCTCTCAAAAGGGCCTTGCTTATGTCGTGCTTAGTCGTTGAGTTGATTATGTCGTCCAGTTCAACAATTTTAAGGTTGTCCAGCTCATCAACCTCATCCACCACCACCCACCACCACCCACCACCACCACCTCCTCCACCTCCTCCACCCACCATTACCTCAGTGTATTCACCACAGCCTCTACAAATGCTGGAAGATACTTCTGACAAGCCTGGATGGATATATATATTCCACATTGAGGGGTCTGATTTGTACAAGGTCGGGTGGACCGTGAATTTGCGCAGGAGGAGGCGGGAATGGGCGAAGCAATGCAGGGGGCAGGGACAGCGGTGGTTTGGGCCGCTTTGGAGTGAAAAATATGTACAATCCGGTAAGTTTTCTTTTTTTGGGCGGCTTGAAGAAACGCGACCGAGCGCGGATCGACGAGTAGAACACCTGGCGCACGAAGCGCTCGAAAAACAATGTATTCGTCGACCGAGAACGCGCTGCCGCTACTGTGAGTGTTTTTTTTTCCTTTTTCGTCCGTTTTTCTTTTTTTTGACGTCGAACAGGCGGCGTTCGACACCAAGAACTGTTCGAGTTCGTTGGAAATCCGGAGGACGTCGTCAACAACGTTATAGCGCCGTTGATTCGGCAGGTGGTGGATGCGTGAGCGTAGCTTTTGGGCATTGTATTCATTCATGGGCTTTGTATTCATTTCTTGGACATTGTATTCATTTCTTGGACACTGTATTCATTGTTCTTTTTGTTCAAAAATGTAGCATATTATTCATTCATTCCTCCAGCACGATGTTCAAAAAAAAAAGACACGACTCTTCAAAAAAAAAATGATTTATTCAAAAAAAAAAGAACAACAGATATACATCGAAATGTTACGAATAAAACGCGTTCACCTTTACCCTGCACTGACAAACGGGTAACACGATCACGCTGTGCTTGTCCGTTCCTGAGCTTTGCTGACTCGGACCCTCTTCCGCTCACCGACCCTCACTTTCATTATCACATGTCGTCATCTACACGTTACTATGAGGATCTTTCAACTTGGCTTGGAGAATTGGCTGACGATGATGCTTTCAAGGTAAGTTTGTTGTCGCATTAAATCTGTTTCAATAAGAATTCCATGAAACTTTGTTTGATTAGGATTTTCTGCCAAAATTGAAAGACCATATTCTCAGTCGGGTCTTGGGAGTACATGACAGGGCCGAATTCTCAGATGATGACCGGAACACAATACACATTGTTGGTAATCGTATATTCCGCCACAAAGTCATTCGCTTCAACTATACGACATATGACATGCGTCGGAATCAAGATAGTTGTAACCCACGTACCCGCTCAGATGTGATGGTGCTTGCAGGAGGTGAGGAGGCTGACACACATCCTTACTGGTTTGCACGGATTGTTGGCATCTTTCATGTCAAAATCGTACATGTGGGCCCAAAATCGAGGACCAGCGACATTCAAAATTTTGATCTTCTGTTTGTTCGCTGGTTTGACTATGATACTTCACAATCAAAATACGGAATTCAGTCTGGTCGCATGCCTCGTATCCATTTCCTGGATAGTAGCGACCTGAATGCGTTTGGGTTCGTGAATCCTGATGACGTTATACGTGCAGCGCATATCATTCCAGGGTTTCATTATGGCCGAACAGATGATATTTTAGGCCCTTCGGTTGTTCGACGGATTTCTGATGGTGATGAAGACTGGTCTAAGTACTACGTGAACATGTAAGTCCTTTATGTCATTGCCATCACTGTAATTCCAGACTTACTCGTCTTTTAGGTGGGCTGACCGAGACATGTTCTTGCGGTTCCGTGGTGGAGCTATAGGTCATAAAGCAACTCGGAAGGCAACAAAAGTCTTCGAGCTACAGAATGATGTATTGTCTGCAGAAGGGAAGGATTTAGATGATGGAGAGGTCAGTGAAGGTCAAGTAGATGAGGCTGGGAGTGAAGCTGAGGGTGAGAGCGAGTACGAAAATAGTGATGCTGGAGATGAAGGTGACAATGGTGAGATTAATGTCATGGATGAAGATGAACTTGGTGCTGAGGATGGGGAGGAGCCAGTAGATGACGAAGACTATTTAGGCTTTGCAGCATACTAAGAACGTCTTGTAATTTTCATTCATTGTAGGCAAGACTAATAATATTCTAATGAAGTTTCTGGAAATAGTGAAGCACTTTGAACAAAGGTATATTAGATGGTCTCATAATCCATGTATGGAACCATTATATATTCAATGTCATTACATGGAACCATGGTAGATTCCATGGCATTGTATGTACATGGAATGCGAATGTAAGCTTGCAATGCATGTATAGGCTCTGTTACATTGTATGTCATCATATGCCTATGTAATTTCAGTGCAGCCATGTATGTACATGCAATATAACGTATTGATTGTAACACCTCTTATGTCCTTGTAGGTTCTGCTGACTCATTGTATGGCCTTCCACATACCGATGGTGCCTCATATGGCCTCGGAACATTTTTGCAGTTTTGCTGATGCAGGTAATGAAAGGTGCCCAGCCCAAGCTGGTGCTTCACCCGTCACGAACGGGAGTGGATGGAACGAATAGGGACACCTGATGACGCTCTGGTCGATAATATACTCGCTTTGAGGAGTAAGCGCCCATGTCATCACAGCCGTCATGGGATATCGAGAATCAACTAAACCAACAGTTTTTGCCATCACGAAGGCGATGGTGGGACTGGTTTCAATAGATATGTTTGTAGTCATGGGAATAAAATGCACTTCAACAACACAGCGTACCCACAGTGTGAAGATACTGGGCACCTCTTTGCAGCACAAGGGCATTGCGCTTGAAAGTCTGAACGAGAGACCGACACTGAAAACATTGGCCCCTCATACGGAGTAAGAATCAGATTGCAGGAAGAAGGATAGGAATGTTTACCAAGGACATGCAGAGCTCAATCTTGGCCTTAGCCTACGTATACAAGAGCACACATATAGCCTAATATGTTCCGGATAATTCTATCAGTGAAGGGAACTTCATCACGATCACGAATTGTTGCAGATACTTTTCTTTCGCCGTGTCTTTGCGGTAACGGATATTTGCGTAGATACAACGATGGCCACTGGTAGATCTCATGAGTACATTCAAATACATTCCTTCTCTCTATGCCGAGATTTGCTGTTCAAGCAAAGCTTGGATGCGTTTGGCCTCCCGCTCTCCGCTCAATATAGCACCAGGGACACTACCGCGACTAAGAGCAGTAATTTCAGACCTATAAAGCCATCTATAGAATGCTGCGGATGAAACACTTACTGGTCAATCTCAGTTGCCTCCCCAGCGAAACCCAATAGTCCATCCCAAATAGGTCTGGCTATCTCAGCAAAATCAAGTGGCGTTCTTCCCTGTCCAACCTTTACGGGACTGCTCGTAGCTCCGTAGGCCAGAGCATCGTTCTTCCATGTGGACGATAGTACCCTCGTCGCTTTTGGAACAGATCTCGTTGGCGCAATCGCTTTTGCGAGGACTTCATGTAGTTCGTCTACACCAATACCTGCTAGTCCATGCGGAATAAGAACGTGCAAGCACGGCGGGGTCGCAGAAATCGGAATAACGAGTATAGTGCCAGATTCCAAGAGCACCGTGAAAGGACCTGCCTCGTGATCCCACCATAATTCGTCATATAGTAAACCCATCTTCTCCAATACTCCCACCGCTGTCCTCGAGATTGCGGATTGTTTTCGTGGAGGCAGTGGAGGCGTAAAAAAGTCGCCCGGAAGCGTCTTAAGAGTCCCGAGAGGAATCGTTACGAGAGCTGCTCGAGCCGAGAATGTTCTACCATCAGCGGTGTCTACTTGGACGCCATCCGAAACCCGAGCTATCTTGACAACCTGCGCGCTCATGGTGAATGTCGCCTTCCCCGTCTGTTCCGAGGCAGCCATTAAAGATGAAGCGAATCTACCATATCCACCGATAACAACGCCATCAGTCCCAGCGAAAGCGACACCAGAGGCCCAGCCTGACCAGGCAGCTGCAGTGTCTTCTAGCGGAATTCCCCAACCGATCTCGAGGGTACGTGCGAGGGCGGTTGCCTTTTGCTTGTCGGAGTCAGAGAGATCATTGTATAATGGGGAAGAAGGTGCAAGGATGATATCAGCGACACTTGACGAGTCCTGAGATGATCTGGACATGACATCTCCCATCCGGGCAATGGCAGAAGAGAAATTAGCACGAAGTTTCGTGGTAGTCTCTTCTCCTAGTGGCCCATCCTTCGTAGCAAGAGTTCCCGGGGAACTCGGTAACAACTTGGTTTCCTATCGGCAATGTGATAATAGATTAGCTCCTCCAAGTCTAGATAGTAGCAAGCCGAGAACTCACTAGTCCTAGTGCTTTGGCGTATCCAATCACAGGATTTCCCCGAGTATATCCATGAATAGCCATGCATCCGAGTTCAACAGGAAATCCGAACGATGTCTCCGTCCAAGCCCGTCCTCCAATCCTATCTCTCGCTTCCAGAACCTGAACTGACTTCCCGGACGTGCTAAGCTTATATGTGGCGGCAAGACCTGATATTCCAGCGCCAACGACGATGACATCCGACTTGATCGACATTCTTCCCCAAGTTGAGAGTACTTTTACGAGATTTCTTTGTAGTGTCGTAGTGGTAATGGCGATAGTCTTGATTAGGCAAAAAGTAGGTCACCTGACCTACACGCGACGCGTCTGCTGACTCAGAGTCAGGCTGCCTGCCACTCACGTCTGCCACACACCATCATGTTGTCTCATATTCTGTCCGTGTATCTCTAGGGTCTACAAGGAATATCTCCTTTCAAACTGGAACATGTATTGAAATGCGGGATCGGTTCTCCTTCTCCGAGATGCATGTATCAAGTTCACACCCAATCTGACCAGTGTCTATTGGCAATAGATCGGACACTAGCCAGCGAAAGCTGAATGGTATAGCACCAGCCACCCACTCATGTACGTGATATGAATCATCACTTTCTAGCCTCATGTGAGTTTTCTATTTGCAGAGAACACTAATGTCAACGCTTTAGTGCCAATATGGACATAAATCATTGACGCACAATTGCGATAGTAAGTCAGGTGGCTCGCCGCACAAGTTGGTATACCGGCGGCGCCTGTATAAATGAACTATCTGCAGTTGCTGTAAGTATAACTCTTACTATGCCCTACTCTTTTCCAGTAGCAGCACTTGCACTTGTCCTTATCATAGCGGGGATAGCGCTGAAGCGAGGAACTCGGGCGAATCGGAAGCTTCTTCCCCCTGGTCCACCTGCAGATCCAATCATTGGGCATTTACTTGCAATTCCATCTGAGGAACAAGGAGAGTACTTCCACGAATTGGCCAAAACATATGGTACGTTGGTGAGATACCGCGGTGAGTACTGATAGCCCATTTCTTTCGCAGGCGATGTTTTGTCCTTCAACTGTTTGGGAAGAACTATCATCGTTCTTGATAGCGTACACGTTGCTCACGAGCTTTTGGATAAGAGAGGCGCCAACTACTCTTGCAGACCCAAGCTTCCTGTATTTGAGATGCACGTATTTCTTTTAGAGTGTCATTTGCGAGTGCTGACATGTAAATTCCAGGATGGGATGGAATCCCACCCTAACATTTCTGCCATACGGAGCACGATTCCTGAAACATCGGAGAGTGCTCCAAAACTATTTTGGCCGCCAGGAAAGTAAAGCGTTCATTCCCATTCAGCTTGAGGAAGCCAGAGTGCTTGTCAGGAACATGATGCATGAACCAGAACATCCGATGCAACACTTATCAAGGTGAGTCGATGTGGGCGATTCTTAGAACTTGATGCGCGCTGTTTTGGTATAGTTCCCATCAGGCTCAGACTAATCTCCAAATTTTCGTAGGTTCGCCGCAGCCGTGATCATGAGAGTTGCATTCGGCCACCAGATCACATCGAATGACGATGAACTTCTGGAAATAGCTAATGATGTATCTCATGCAGTACATAATTCTGGTTCCCCGGGTAATACACCCATCGACCTTCTCCCTCAGTGTGCGTGTCATCACCACAAGTCTTCCTTCCCGTTGATGCTGACAATTGGACAGTGCGGCACTTTCCCTCCTGGTTTCCTGGTACCTATTATGCCTCCTGGGCACGAGCTTCCTACCAGAAGATTCGAAGAGTGCACGAGTATCCTGTCAACCTTGTAAGGGAGCAGTTGGTACGCTTCGGAAATAGCTCGCTCTCGTCACTGTTGTTCATCTTGATGTCATTTCTTCAGGCCAAAGGGATCGCCCGCCCGTCTTTCGTGGCATCGCAGCTTGAGGCTCTCAACGAAATCAAGGACAAACTTAATTCACAGACCCTGAAAGCAGAGATTGATGATATTACAGGCGCTGCAGGTGTCATCTACGGAGCGGGTGCTGATACTGTAAGTAATGCCCGTTGTGCGATCTTCTCAAAACAGTAGCGTTCATAATCTATCCATGTAGGTATACGCCACACTTTCAGTTTTCCTCTTCGCTATGACACTTTACCCAGAATCTCAACAGAAAGCGCAAGATGAGATTGTAGCAGCTATCGGGACCGAGCGGCTCCCGGAATATTGTGATCGTGAATCACTCCCATATGTTGAATGTATCGTATGGGAAACGCTGAGGTGAATTGATTTTGACCTGCAATTTAAAGCATCTATTTATGTGTTTTTGCAGATGGTATCCCGTTGTTTCTGTTGGTAAGGACTTTGTTTTCAACAGTTTACTAAATTCCCTGGTTTATCAGTCTTCGCCATCTAGGTAT
This sequence comes from Neonothopanus nambi, assembly GCA_003987895.1. NCBI lineage: Eukaryota > Fungi > Basidiomycota > Agaricomycetes > Agaricales > Omphalotaceae > Neonothopanus > Neonothopanus nambi. Next base: position 24,689 of record RCHF01000820.1, read on the forward strand.
CCCTCATCGTGCTATGGAAGATGATTTCTATAAGGGTATGTTCATTCCCAAAGGCTCGACTATCATAGCCAATTCAAGGTCAGTCCAGGCCGACTGTGTAAAGACATGCTTATTCACACTGATTTCCTTTTTCTCTCTATACTCAGAGGAATGAGCTTGGATGAGAGAGTATACAGCAATCCGAAAGTTTTCTCTCCATCAAGGTTCCTTCCAAAGCCTATCGGTAAAGGTGAGCCACCATTCACTGGAGTCTGGGGATTTGGAAGACGGTGAGTTGACCCTTGCAACGACGCGTTTCTGTCTTTACTCTTTTCACAGAAAATGCCCGGGCCAATTCATGGCAGAGGCAGGATTATGGCTAGCAATAGCAACGATTCTTGCGACACTTGAGATACGAAGAGTCCACAATGAATACGGCATCGAGGTCATTCCCGAGCGTAAGTTTACAACAGGGGTAACGAAGTACGTCTTCCTTTTCCCGACTCTACCTTGAATCGCTGTTGATAGTATGTCTTGATAGCCAACCGGCTCCGTTCAAATGTGATATTCATCCACGTTCAGAGAATGCAAAGTCCCTTGTTCTGCAATAGAAACGAGCAGCTGAGCTTTTTGGGCGTCAAATGTTAAAGGTGTCTTTTTATTCAGTTTGATACCATTTTAATCCTATCAGAAAGTTTTACTTAATGCAACAGGTGTCTGACAGGTCGACTGTTCACACCTTTTCTACGGGTACCTTCTCATTGAAGATAAACTGAATTCAACCGTTGTCTAGGACTGCCTGAGCATCTCAGTTCACCGCAAGGTCGCATTCTTTTCGCGCTGTATAGACGCTGAGTGAATTCAAACGGTTACCTAGATCCACCTCAGTAAATCCAGGTGAATTAATCAGCGGCACACGGGCGCCTCTCTGGCGCTTATGCTTCGCGTATCAGAATGACCATGTGAATCAGGAACGTGTAAGCTGCTAAAAATTTAGCGACCTCCGACATCCTCGACACTCCCATCATATCTAAATGCCCCGTTGACGTTTTCGACTTTGACCAAGTCGGCTTCAGCTCGGTCTAGTCAAGGGTGACGAGTACCATATACTCTTTGCATTATTAAGGCCCTCGTTATGTTTTTCGACTGAATCATCCATATCAAGGGCCCCCGATATAACTGAAACGCATATCAGACGCCGGGTGGCTGCAGGGTGGCTGCCGTGAAGTACAGCCTCATCAGTCCCTTCTCAGCGAAGAAATTTCTTTCTGAAGACGCCTGCTCACAGCCTGTAGAAGTCGGGCAAGGTATATAGCCTTGCACTGGGCAGCAAACACTCTTCGTGACTCTTTCAGCATGAAGATTGTGCGCCATACGCCAAAGCGGCGTCATAACATCCATTTGGATTCCAGTCCCGCTGCGGATACCCAAGTCGAGAGACCAAAGAAGAGGAAGGCGTTGTTGGTTGGCATTAACACAACCTTGATGTCGAGTGGCGCAGGGAAGAAGGGTGGTTTGAAGATGCCTCATAGGGACGTTTCTGCGATGAAAAGTCTACTCATTGGTGAGTAGTTCACTGTACTCATTGAATTTCTTGCTGAGGCTGTTTGTATAGATCAATATGGGTACAATGCTGCAGATATCGTGACGCTCATAGATAACAACGATCGGAAGCAGCTCCAACCAACGCAAGCCAACCTTGTGAGTGAGCTCACCATATTGTTGTGACCAGGACTCACTCTCCCGTTACTCAAGCTTGCAGAGATGAACAACTTGGTGGCTGACTCCAAACGGGGAGATCGTTTCTTTTTTCATTGTATGTTCTTTCTTTGATGCCGGGTGAGCGTATCACTAAGCATCCCCCAGATTGCGGTCATGTCGTGCAAAAGGTGAACGAGGACGGCAGCGAAGAGGATGGGATGGATGAATGTGAGCGCCATGCTTCATATATTGCTGAAATTATTCTCAAGTGCGAGCAGGTCTCGTCCCATGCGATTCTGATGGCGACAGGAACACCATTAAGGATGATGTGAGTTAAATACCCGATTTAAGACTGTATCCTACTAACATATTTCCGCAGATTCTTCGAAAAATACTCGTTGATCAGCTATCACCTGGTTCTCATCTCATCGTATGTTATCATTCTCCCCGCCCGATATTGAAGTGCTGATGAGTTATACAGGCCGTTTTTGATTCCTGTCACTCCGCATCGCTATTAGGTATTTTTTTGGTTCTCCTCTTGATGACCTTCTACTGAGTAGCACTCTTGAAGATTTGGAGCACTTCCGATGCAATCGTGTCTACGTGCCATGGATGTCTAAGGGTAGGAGAAGGAGTGATTCAATGTGGAACAACGGTACGCCGCCAATCATTTCTATGATCTCCTGCTTGAACTCACAGGTGTTCCCTACCCTACAGTCCGTCGCCAGCCCGCTCTCATATCCTCCCGTACGATTATCCAAGCCCAACGCATTGGTAAAGACAAAGTTAAGCAGCGAAGAACCACATTGGAAGAGCTCTGCCCTCAGAGTCCCCCACCATCAGTGCCCAACACTCCCCCTCCCCCTCTATCGAGAAATAGCACCTGGGTTTCCACTTCCCCGCCCAGTCCTGTTGCCACCACCAACATTTCCCCTACTTCCACTTTTAACGTTTCCAAAGCCGCCAAGATTC
>RCHF01000825.1:0-13410 GCA_003987895.1 Neonothopanus nambi
GTACGAGGGGGTTACTTGGTTGGTCTTGGATTTTCGTGAGTTGGGGTATATGTCGGATTGGATGCGCGATTGGTCCTGAAAGCTTTTGAAGATTCTGGAAGGTATTGCTACTGTTGTAGTCGGAATAGTAGCATTTTTTGGTGAGCACGGACTTCGGCCTATCATCACTACTACACACCTGTAACTGACCATCCGTTACTTGTTCAGCACTGGTGGATTTCCCTGTTTCGGCCAAGTTTCTAACACCCGAAGAACGCGCTTTTGTCATTTGGAGAAAAAGTATGTCTTCTCAGGGCGGCCTTTGGAATATATGCAGCTGACGCGTATTTTTTGTCAGAATATGACAATTCTTCTGTTGGCGAAGAGGAACACTTCCGTTTCGATCATATCATTCAAGCTGTGACTGATTGGCAGGTACGCTCGTTTGAACGATCTCGTCTGTTGCTTAGTCTTAGTGATTTGCAAGGTCTGGCTCCATATCTTAATCTACTGGTCGCTCGTTGCGCCTCGTAAGTGTCGAATGATACAAGCTATTACATTTGCCAATCGACCTATTAATATTCTGTGTTCATAGTCTTTGGCATCACACTCTTCTTACCGTGAGTTATTCCTTTGGACATGTAAGTCACTCGCGAGTAACATTACCCCTTGGCAGAACCATCATCAGCAAGTATGTTAACTACTGCCTTCTCACTTGCGCGCATCTTACATCTTACCGTGCCGTACGTTCAGCTTTGGCCATTCAGCTGCTATCAGCCAATTACTGTCGGTCCCACCATATGTTGTCGCCAGTGAGTTGTTTGAATCACGAGTGCTTCAACTGAAAGCGAACGTCTTCAACAGCCATCGTGCTTGGACTCTTCGCTCACTTTTCCGACACGCTCAAAATGCGTTCTCCTTTCATTTTCGCTGCGCTGCTGTTTTGCTTGATTGGGTTTTCGATCAACATTGCGGACGTTTCGCCTGGAGTAAAATACTTTGGCACGTTTTTGATTGTTACTGGAGCGTATGCAGGTTTTCCTGGAGTCGTGGCGTGGTGCGTGGTATAACCCTGGTTATTTGTTGGATCAGATTTTTTAACGCGGCTGACGAAATGACTCGGATAGGCTGGGAAATAACCTCTGCGGACAGTATAAACGAGGTGTCGGTATGGCTATTCATATTGGTTTGGGTAACTTTAGCGGGGCAATGGCATCGAACTTCTTTAGGGACCAGGACAAACCACGCTTCGTCTTGGGGCGTAAGTCCAGCTCAATCGAGTTCTTGCGTTTACCGTTTATCGTTCAGTGCTAACCTCTCGCTTCTGAAGATGGTCTCGAGCTGATGTTCGTTTGCATCGGGCTGATATGTGTTCCGATCGCCGTTATTTCGTACACTCGTATCAACAAGAAACGTGATATTTTGATGCAAGAGGCGTTTGAGAGGGGAGAACCGAAGTTGTCTGCGAAGGAAGTGAGGGCTTTGGGGGATAGAGCTTCGGATTTTCGATATACTATTTGAGCGGGCTTTCTTTTGTACGATAGGACGCATACTGAAGGGGAAGAATGAACAAGTACGGAGCAAAGAGTAACTCTGTGGAATTAATTCCAATCGTCGAATTTTGGACAAGCAAAATCGCGAACGTTTGAGCTTTCATGGGAGATCTGCACCATTTCGCCAAGACAAGAGCATAATACACAGAAAATAGATACACGTTACTAAACATTCGTACTTTGTTGCCCATTTTTACTTCCGGCCCCTTCTTCAATCTTTTTTCTCTGCATTCTCATCCTCCTCCGGCTCTTCGTCAAGTTGTGTTTCAGGTACAGGTTCCCCTTCTGAATCCTCTTCAGGCTCAGGAGATAATGCATAACTAGAAGACGAAGGAAAATATTGTGGGATGAGAGACTCGTATACATCTTTGTCTTTATCACTCCACACAACGAATATCACGCGTTCAAGCTGGGGAAAAGGGTGTCATTGTCAGGAACGCCGTTGCGTTATGATATGGTTATGGTTTATACCTTAAAAGTTGATTCAACCTCTGAATCAAAATGTTTCCGGACAACATCCAGCGCAATGCGGGTAGCATCTTCAATAGGGTAGCGATAGATTCCAGTTGATATCGAAGGGAATGCCTGCATCGGAGCGATTAGCCTGGAGAGACTTGGATCATTGACTGATTGCTTACGATATGTTTGAGGGAGTTTTGTACTGCGAGATCAAGACTAGTCTGGTAACAGGATGCTAGCTGCTTAGCTTTGAGCTCCACAGAAGAGGACGAGTATATAGGGCCGACGGTGTGAATGACGTGTTTCCTAGATGGGCGCGATGGGTTTAATTTCTTGGACTGTCGTAGACGTAGACGGAACTTACGATGGGAGGTTATAGCCTTTTGTGATTTTGGACATGCCGGTTTCACATCCATTCAGAGTCCTGCCTGATCGTTCGTATGGGTTACTAGCTAGTACCTCCGGACGAAAAAAGGAGCCACGCCGCACATTCTTCCAATAATTTCCTTCCCGCTGCAGCATGGATAGCACCATCCACGCCTCCACCGCCTGGTGAACAGGATGAGAGACTTTCTAGTTATGCAAAGCTTGAGACGTACCCAAAAGACTCTTATTCGCAGCATTCACGATAGAATCCACTTCCAATTTGGTGATATCTCCCTGACTAGACCGTCCTAAATCAGGACTCCTCAACTCATTCAAATAGCGCCCGTAACCCACAATAGTGATACCCGATCGAGTAACGATGAATTCGATTTGTATTTCTGTTTGTTTGAGGTGGGGGGTTTCAGAATTGAAGATTTGTATAATTCTGTGAGGGTACGGATATCCGTTATCTTGATGATACGATGAGTGGCCATGGTCTCTTGCTCAGACCCTGATTCAGAGTCAGACATCTATGCAGGGTTTATGATGGAATGGAGGATTGCAACAGAAAGATGTACGACGCGTGTGGTGGAGATTAGCGCTGAGCGCTGAGTCAGCGTACAGGCGAATGTCCTAACGAATTGCCTGCCGGTAACTGTATATATATGTACATACATCTATCCACCTGTGCTTCTTCCGCCGCGTTCTTCCTCCGTTCGCCTCCTTGCTTTCTTTCTCCTAGACTTTTTTCTGACTTCACCGACAGTCCCTTGCGAAGCCTTTCTTCCACTAATGTGGGAAGCGTTTAAAGCCTGGTCGTTTTGTCGCCTTGGTCTCTATCTTTCCTGTGGCGATCAACACCCCCTAATCATGAACAACGACTCTCACTTTTTCGACTGGCTGGATTCTGCTACTGCTGACGGCGCATTAGATTTCAAAATACCACACGTTAAAGAGGAGAGTCAGCCAGAATACCCCTTATTGTCACCCCTCTCTTCCTCCCCTCCTCCGCGTACGACCCCCTCGGTATCATTAGTACAGCTTGGTAGGCAAAGGTCTATCAAATCAGCAAGTCCACGAGTAAGACCTTATCCCGAGCTTCGTTCAGAAGACACAATCGGAATGTCTGGTACTTCTGGTTATGGCAACATCGGTCGTCCTCCACGGTTGACCGAACGTCGATCATCAGATGGCGATCAGCCAGCGCACAGTGCCTCTTCTTCAAGTTATGGTGCATCGGTAGGCGCTTGTTCTTGTGTTATGTATTTGGCTATTCTTCTCACCTGGTACGTTATCTAGAGCGCTCGTCGCTCGGATACATCATCTCCCCCCAGCTCCAGTCTCATGGGCGCTACGGGGATTGATGCACCTATGATGCATACCCGCTACACGTCACCTCGCCCTAGGAGTGGCACTTATAGTCACGGTATGCACCCGATGGGCTGGTCGTCGACTGTCAGCTCTGATCCTAGCATGTTGCCTGGAGTGCCCGGGGATGTTTCTTATCTCTCGCCCAATGCAAGTCATGACGGCGGATTTGGGAATTACAACGTCCCCGCGGCCTCGTCGCCATTTCCAAACGCATCTTATGGCACAGAAATGATGTCCGGAACGAATTCTACGACTTTTCCTTCTGTGATGAACCCTTATGCCCCCTCCTCTTCCCATTCTTACTCGTATAGTGACCTTCCGCGCCGAGTTGTTGAACTCGAGCAGATAGAGCGCCAGGACAAAGAGCGGATTAGACAACTTGAGGCTCAACTGACTAGTAGACCTGATTCTGCATCAATCATTTTGGAAGCGCTCACTAATGTATACACACGCATTCTCCATGATTATGTCTTGGACCACACATGGCTCAAAATAGCGGGAAAAAAAACATATATTGTCTGTAAATATTATACACTTATAATACACAGCTGCACACTACTTATATTGACAGGAAACTGTACCCCCGTGAGAGACTGATGACTCAAGGCATTCATGTGACGAGAGGTCAAGAGGCTCTGTGCAGAGTGAAAAGAGTACCAAGGCTAGTACATACACCCATCCTTCTCAGTGAAATCTTCAGTGGGGTCTACTAAGAGTTGAGTCAGCACTTTGTTATACGTTATGGACGTGCAATACTCACCATGCCCGTCGTGATCCTAGTAGTAGTAGTAGAAAAATGATGGCTGATGACGGTCGGAGTTTGAAATCAACACTTCTGTGTAAGCCCTTCCATTGCAAGTTACCCTCCTAATACAGTGTCTTTCACCCCCATCGCTTCGACGTTGAGTTTCTCTGAATATCAAGCTCTTAATCGACTCGGAAAATTTACGAAGGAATGACTCGTTACCATAACTTGCAATCGATTTCGGTGTCTTCCTGGCTCATTCGTGCCGTGCTCTTGGACGATACAATTTGGATTCCAGACCAGACGAGAAATGGACCATAGAACTACTCGTTGTCCTAAAGTCAGTAACCAAATTCACCGCAATGACTGCTGTTCACTCGTATCCCACCAGCTGGCCCTTCAGCTGATGATTCATAGGACCCGCGCTGGAGCGATTCTTTTTTCTCGACCCTATCCTTGCATTACACTCTTCCTGCGGATCCCGAATTCATTAAGAGGCTCGAACCCAGGACACTGTAAGTCGCTAATTCAAATCTCAGTGTTGAACGTTCGCTAATATCCTTTCCAGTCAACAGTCTTCAGTTGATTCCGATCCTCACGTTTCGCTGACAAAATACGTTTGTGCGATTGGATAAGATACCCGTCTGCTGTCCTCATTACTCATAGGACTCGTTGAAGGCCCTTGATGTCTGGGCGAATAAACTCAGCCACTTTTTGGTACAATGTCTTCCTGGATAACGCATAGACGTTGAAGGCCTGGCCTGGCCCCGTTTGGATAAGGGAGCGGTGTACTAGCCTGGGGACTTGTACCATCCTGGAGACTTGTACCAGCCTGGGGATTGTTGCTTTCTCGGTAATGTGCGGCTCTCGATTTCCTTTTTTGGATCCGGATACCGAACGACCTCTCGAATACCAGGGAATTCGCTCACGCGCGTGCAAGCGAATTGGGAGGGACTAGTTGTGATTTTCCTATGTGATATCATGACATCTAGATATGGGGTTTCAACGATAGCAGGTCCGAATGACAGCAAAGTCAAAGCAAAGCAAAAGCAAAGACACGAAAGCAAAGAAACGAAAGCAAAGAAACGAAAGCGTATTAGATGCGAGGAATGTGGGGTAAAGGAGGCAGAGAAAATCTTCGTGGTGAACAAGCACTAGCGAGGGATCAGGTAAATTGTCAAAGGCAAGTTCTGTTGTCATCGAGGATGAACTCACCGATATTGAGACCTCTAAATAGTACCCTCAATACGTCGACAGTCTGTTCCCCTCCAATTCAACCCAGTATCCGCGCCTGGTTCCCAACCTCAGGTTCGAAAATCTTAATCACGTCGGCGATAAATTTCAGTGCAGCTCCTAGGAAGGAAAGCGCGCCGACATAGAAGATATTGAAATGTCCACGGCGTTCGTTATCGACTCCCAATGATTCAAGGATTTTGCCGAAGGCGAGGATGCACACTATCATCAATCCTATGCCGAGTCCACTAAGAATATGGACTGAAAAGTAAGGTTAGCTGACAACAATCCAAGTTGATGTAGGAAACGACACACTATCCAGCAAGTCCAGATAAATCTTTAAGACACCAATGAAATGCATGGATCCAAACAAGGGGTTGAAGCAACTGGACTCGGTCAAGGTGGGGAATCGTGCCAACGGCAAGACTGAAGCAGTGATAGATACAGGTAGCATGCCCGTGAAGACCAGAGTGCTAATAGGGATAGTGGAGTGGTTTGGAAGCGCTGAGCAGTAGATGTGCTCTTGCTTGCCGAGACCGAGAAGAACGAGGGTCACAGACAATAATACAATATAACAAAGAGATGCTACTCGTGGACGAACTTCTTGCTGAGGCATGACTACGACCTTGGATGGGGACTATGTTACCAGCGCTAATTATTCTGTAACTTTCCAAGTTTCCGATTTCGGTTGGCAGGCTGTTGACCTTGTTTGGCAAAGGTTTTCCCTCAGTCAGAAATACGGATGCTCTACAGTCCCTTTCTCTCATCATAGCTGACCTCTGGCATCATATAGAAATGTGTTTTACATTTGTACATACAATTATTGGGACAGGATTCAAAATTTGACGAGATCTGTAGAGTGGAAACTTATTTTGACCAGTAAATAGACCAATCTGTCCCGATGATCTTTCTTGAGCATGGGATTTGAGATGCTTGGAAGTTATGTGTACTGTACATCAACAGTTCAGAAACTGTCGAGCCTGCTCGAAAACGCGGTTTATGTAAGCACACTATGAGACGCGTCTCGCTAAGCGGCCTGCAGACCAGGTCACCTTTTTTTCTGCTGTGCGTCAACTGCTTTCTTGAGGATATGTACACTGCTCTGGTAATATCTCAGATAGCTCGGAAAAAAGGTGCTTCGAAGGCACATACCTAGGTCCAGCAGCAGGCTTCTGGAATCTGCTGCTACTGCAAAAAGAAATCGGAACAAAGAAACATTCCTCCAAGACGGTAGACCCGACATCGTCAGGTCTAGATGTTAGCTGATTCTGGATTGTGAGTGTGGTTCAAATGAACCGTCCAGCGTCAGGTATTCGCGGTGAGCTCCCGGAATTACTGGGGGAGGCAGAGAAATTCAGTGAACTTCGCCATGCATAAGAAGATGATGTGGATCCACGGCATACCTCGAGCATAATCGGTAAAGAATAATTCATGCAAACGCCTGACGCAAAAACGACGCCAAAAAGCATAAGCATAAGCAAAACCGATTTGGTGTATCGCTGTGGCATTGATCTCATCGTTAAGAGAGTGTATCATTGGAGTTCAACACGCACGGCTGATTCCTGAAATCTTTATGATGTTGCCAGCTATGTACTGTATTGCTGGCCCAACCCCTGAGAGATGCATATCAGCTCCGGTGTCACAGTTGAGAGCAAAAAGGTTCAATTACCTGCATAGACGTAGAAGAATACACCGAGCTGTAAAATAGTGAGATAGTGTTCGACGATAGCGCCGTGGAGTACCACGTACTGATTCAGCAAAGCATTCCACGAGCCAATGGAGGGACGTGTGTCTATGCCTCGTCAGGAACGCTCTTGCGTTGCGGTATGATGACAGGATTATGGTTTATACATACCTTAAAAGTTGATTTAACCTTTGAATCAAAATGTTTCTGGACAACGTCCAGCGCAATGCGGGTAGCATCTTCAATAGGGTAGCGATAGATTCCTGTTGATATCGAAGGGAATGCCTGTACAGGATGAGATACCTTCTAGTTAATTATGCAAAGCCCGAAACGTACCCAAAAGACTCTTATTCGCAGCATTCACAATAGAATCCACTTCCAATTGCGTGATATCTCCCTGACTAGACCGTCCTAGATCAGGACTCCTCAACTCGTTCAAATAGCGCGCGCAACCGACAATAGTGATACCCGATCGAGTAACGATGAATTCAATTTGTATTTCTGTTTGTTTGAGGTGGGGGATTTCAGAATTGAAGATTTGTATAATTCTGTGAGGGTACGGATATCTGTTATCTTGATGATACGATGAGTGGCCGTGGTCTCTTGCCCAGACCCTGATTCAGAGTCAGACATCTATGCAGGGTTTATGATGGAATGGAGGATTGCAACAGAAAGACGGCGCGGGACGGAGGTTAGCGGTGATGGAACGGTTGTGGCCTGGGTGAGTCAGAGCTGAGTCAGCGGGCACGTAGCGAACCTTATTAACCAATATATTCTTTCTTCATCTCCAGTTCATCGACATCTCTCAAATACCGTGTTTTGTTTTGTACATCCCCAATGCCAACAAAACCCACACCAAAATCTTTGCGCTCAAAGCGTGCCTCTGCCTCAAAAGAGGCGCGTAGCGCGACGAGTCCTGGGCCTGATGCAGATGTCTCACCTGCCAAGAGCCCAGCCAGGAAGTCTAGCCGAGCTCAACGACGAAGCTCTGCCTCAAAAACTACTGCTAAACGAGGAAAGAGAACTCCAGCTGCAGCTGTTTCGGATGATTCAGAGGATGAGCAAGATGACGGTAGTGAGGACGCGTATCAAGACGATGAGGATGGGGACGAGGTGGCTTCTGAGGCATACGACAGTGACGCGCTTGATGATTACGAGGACCTCAAGGATTCGTCCGGTTCGAAGAAAAGGAAACGTACGTCGCGTTCGCCAGTTAAGAAGGCCTCCGCCAAGTCTACCAGGAAGAAGAGGAAAGTGGAGGAGGAGGAGGAAGATGACGGGGAGGAGGAGGAGGAGTTGGAGCTTAAGGAAGGACAAGAGATTGTTGGGGAGGTCGTACAAGCTCCAAAAACTGGTCGTGGTGAGTGAGATTTAGGCTGGTCTATGCTATAGTACGTTCAATCTGACTCTGCCTTGTTAGTCCCCCCGGGTCAAGTCTCGAAGAACACCTTTGATTTTCTGACCAAGCTGGCAGACCCAAAGTGTAATGATAGAGAATGGTATGCTTACTATGTACTAATGTCTCGCTCCATCATCTCACTAACGATCCCCTGCTCAAGGTTCAAGTTGAATGGTAGACAAGCCCTTGCTGAACAAACAACAAATTCATTTCGCTCACCATTCTTTCTTTCTATGCAGAACTCGTATACCGCCAAGCAGAAAAAGAATGGAAAGATTTCGTGGAACATTTCACCGACCTCCTTATTGAGGTTGATTCGCAGATACCGCATTTACCACCGAAGGATGTGATTCATCGAATATACCGAGATGTACGTGCAGTGGACTGGGTGGTCTATCTCAATGCAAATACCCTTTTTTTTTGTAGATCCGCTTTAGCAACGACAAAACACCCTACAAACGGAACTTCTCCGCGACTTTTTCGAGGAGTGGGAGGAAGGGGATTTTTGCGGTGTGTAAGTCGCGTACTTGATGTTACTCGTTTTGATTTATTATTAACGTGTTTTTCGGTTCGTAGATCATATGTAGGTTTTTTCAAGACAAATCGTTCTGTTGTACTGTTTTGACGAGGACTGTGTCGGTTTAGCTCGAGTGAGTGTTCTCTACTCTGACTTGCTCGTGGTATATTCTAATACATGTGTGGGCCCGGGATCTAGTCAGACCAGGCGGTGAAAGTCTCATAGCTGCGGGTTCGTGGTGTCCCGGAAAGAATGAGTTGGCGACAATACGGTATATGCTCTCATACTCATCGTACCGACACCATTCTAACCACGCAACACTAATACCCATAGGTCGAACATCCTCCGCAATTCCTCCCGACTACGCACAGTCATTTCCGCACCTGATTTCGTCAAGTACTTTGGTAAACCTCACCCCAAGGAAGACGGTGAGAGGAGAAACATATTTGGATCTGAGGATGAGTTGAAGGTGGCGCCGAAGGGTATTGATAAGACGCATAAGTGAGTGGGACGTTAGTTATACTTACAGTCAAGCGCAAGCGCGGATTATCATCTTATCATCTGTTTCGTTGGGTTCTAATATGTGGTGTTGGACAGGGATATAGATCTTTTGAAGTGTCGTTCGTTTGTTGTGGTACACCGGTAGGTACTCCATTCGGCTTCTCTCATGATCAGGAAGAACTTGGTTCTCATCGTCCATAATTAGTTTTCTTGATTCGGAGGTATTGAGCCCGGATTTTAAAAACAAGTTGGCGGAAGTTGCTGGTGTAATGCAGCCTTTTGTACATTGGTGAGTAGCACCCACACCGCACCTCCGGGTTGGGAATAAATTGGCTGATGTTGCGAGTTCTATGTAGTCTGAATGATATGATGACGATTCAAGATAACAACGACGATGACGACGACGACGACGATTGAATACTGAGTAATTTGAATCTTCTGCACAGCGTAAATGTAAATGTACGATTGGATTCTAATATCTATGGTGTTTCGGAAATGATTGTGTATATATATATATGTCATACATGTTCCTGATGTTCCTTGTGTTAGCAGTGTAATTTACATCTAATTAATGGCTATTCAATATCTATAAAGCACTCGACCTCTATCACTCGAGTAAATCCACAACAACAGGCCGAAACCCCGGCCCTCCAAAATCTTTACTATTAGTCGAGAATTCGATTGCTCTGGGTCCAGCAGGCCAGTTCGCGGCGTTTACGAAAACTGTACTATCAACACCAGCACCAGCTGTGTTAGTATCAGTATCGGATAATTCCATTTCGTATTCGTCCGAGAACTCTGCTGCTGGTGCGCTGTCGACACTGGAATTCTGCACACGAGGAGATTGATTGGTACCCGTCCATGTGTGGATATGAGCCCCGTGCGCCTCGTGGATGTGACCGAAGAGATGTAGACGAGGGCGTAGGGAGGGGAGGTGAGTGGATAGGGTTTTACAACCTGCGAAATCGTGGCTTGTGGTTAGGTCTAGGATGTGCCAAGGAGGGCCGTGGGTTAGTCTGGGGTTTTGGTGAGTATGGTGTATTGAGTACTGAGATGTGGCGTACAGGATATCGGTTTTTGGGTATTTCCCGACGAGAGCTGCCATGGTGGTTCAGTGAGTTCAAGTGGTGTGTAAGGAGGTAGTGCAGTACCTTCTGCTTCGTCCTCGGTGTAGTTGAATGCCCAGTTCCAGAATTCGGGAGACCACTGGGGATGGGTAGGTGGGTATGCATATGAGCGATGCGGGGAATGTTGAGAGAGGACTGACTGGGGAACCATACACAGTCCACGTCTTGCCGCCTTGCTTGGTTTGAAATTCGTACTTTTCGTCTTGGAGGTAAACGAGACCTGCTTTTTTTGCTTTGGGTCCTTTGAGCATGTCGAGGATGCGTTCGCGGTTCTATTTGTGGAGTTACGTTGAGGAGTAGTTATAGTAGGACGTTGTAGGACTTACCTGAATACCCTGAGACTTATGCCATCTCTGCCAGTTATCTTCGTACCACCCTTCGTGTAATGTCAAGTCATGATTACCCGCAATGATTCTGTACGTATAAGTACTTGCATACCAATCAATACCAGCTTGACTTACATCTTTACTTTATGAGGCAAGCTATACAACCAATCCATAGTCTTTTTGAATTCAGACACTGTTCCTGTGTTAGTTAGATCGCCGCTGTGTAAAAGGACGTCTCCTGGGGGTACATCAAAGGTATGGGTGTGTGTGTCACTGATGCATACGAATCGAGTCCAGTCTTTGGATGGAGGGGAGTCTAGGGTGTTGGGGTTGTCGTATTCGAGATGTACGATTGCGTTTTGTGAATGAAGAGTCATAGTTATGGACGAAATAGCAATAGGCGCCTTGGTCGGGTAATCGGACCGGGATTAGCGCTTACCATTTTGGGTAATTGACGCGATGTCTTACTACTCCAGACTACTCCCCGTCTGTCGTCCGATTGGGATAGGCTGTGAATTCCACTGTGCATCTCCCCGGGAATCCTCAACCTTGTCCCATGCCTCACGCTCAATCGAAATGTTCAAAACTACACTATAAAAGAATCATCTTTTCATTACTACCTTACTCTAATGTCTTACATTACTCCCGTTTACCCATCTTTCGAACTTTCTATCCCTGAGATCGTAGATTTTCACTACCAGCATTCGGGATTTCCTCTATATGTCTATGCAGAGGACGGCGCCGACAAACTCACCGAGATATCGCAAGCCATCGTGCGGGCAAAGCAGTCCTTGGGGACCGTAGTACACCCTCCCAGCGTGAGGTCATTGCTATTATCGCCCAGGTGGGCACAATCGTCTACCAGGCTCTCAATGTCGGCTTGATGCAAGCCGGTTTCACAGTAAATTTTCCTACATACTTTGTTCGAGCCTTTGATAACTTTACCTTTATTCACGCTATTCCGCTGTAGCCTTTCCCTATCTCCCCGCGTAATTCCACAGCTATTATTCGCCTGCTGCGAAAAACGTCTGCGCATAGGCTGGTTACCACTCATGGCACATTACGCGATCTTATAGAAAACGTCAAGTCAGAGCCGCTTTCGTCAACAGACCCCGAATACAAAGTCAGCATCGAAGAGGTCCCCTCTCTCAATGAGCTTTATCCTCGGCTTGGGAAGGAGACCTCTGCAGATCCCTTCACTCCTCTGTCGGCCTCGAAGCCGGACGACTCCGAAGTTGGTATTTATTTACACTCGTCTGGAAGCACTGGGCTCCCCAAAGCGATTCCTTTGACACACTGCACTCTTAAAGATTATGCTGGAATTTGTATGTCCATTCCTGTGTTGGCCTTGAGAAACATCACTGACCTCGTCCCAGTCTCTATCTATGACTACAGAAAGAGTACAATAACTCGGCAAGGGGCTATGGCACTTCCTGCATTCCACGCACTGGGAGTGTTCGTTCAATTCATTCAGGGCCCGGGTTTGTACACCCCAATCTCCAATGTAGTTTTTCCACCTGTATCTGTGGTAGTCAATTTGGACTCGTCACTTCCGAGTCCGGTTATGCCAGCCATCCCCCGACAATACGACAATATCGTTCCACATCGAACGACTCGGAACGCGCGCAGACTCAGGCTCGCTTGTTATCAGTTATCATCCCGACGGACGTCGGACGTTCCTGCGTATCTGGGCTCCCGGCTCAGTCAACAGAGTTGGTCGGAGTCTTGAGCGAACTTCAATAAACTAGTGGTCAGTCCCGGCCATTTCTACCTAACTCGCAGTCGGTGCAATGCATGGTAGCTCATTCAGTACTACGTTTTTACGTTTTACACACCCCTTCCGAGGTGCCAGTGGCAGACCAGTTTCCGAGTCCCCTGCTACAGGCAGGCGACTCGGACTTCCTCCGAGTATCTCGGGGTGTACACTACTACACCTACGTTCGTTCGGTTTATGTGATATGGAGGAACGGAGGGAATTTGGGAATCCCACGCACGCGCGGCTTTGGATATGGAGGAGCACTCTGATAAAGAAAAGAATGGGTATATATCCGGTTTTCTGGCCGTGAAGGTGAGGTGGGTACCGAAAGGGTACCGAAAGGAGATGGGACGTACGAGTGTCAATTTCTGGTGAGGCCAAAACGCTTTTTTCT
>RCHF01000826.1:0-32715 GCA_003987895.1 Neonothopanus nambi
CTATATATGGTAGAAACCGAGTTGTCCATAGGTTATGCATTATGTTGTTCAGGCTATTACCCATTGTAATGCATAATGACCACGTTTACTGGTGTATGCGGGGGCATAAAAAATTGGTGCGTAGCTCAGAGAACAGGACACCGCCATCAAGTCCTGAGAGGCAGAGTGTAGGGTATGGAACAACTTTGGGCCTGGCAGCCTTCTGTCCACAGAGGCAAGATACGATGTTCATGACCTTGAGGGATAAGTTGTAGAAGATTAGTATGGGTAGTTACAAGAATATAGATATATCTACCGTAGTGAGGGGGTTAAAATCACTGCAAAATCGGGAAATAGAATAACAAATTCAGCAAAGCTCCGGCTGAGTCACAAGGGGTGAACTCACATTTCTGGTAGAGACACTAGCAAAGTCGCTGTAAACATCCTCACGTCGGTATCGCTCTCCATGCCATGCTCGAAAAAAACAGGCAAGAAGGCAGCGGATGGAGGTCAGAAAAAGGCGAGGGGAGGTAAACGTGGAAACCCAGGCAATTTTCATGGTGCGCACTTGGAATTCCTGCGTCAACACGTCGATGAGTACATTGCTATCACAGCGAAGGCGGAAAAGACTACCTGGCTTATGAACTTCATGCCCTTGTGGTTTGAAAAATTTCCTTGGCACTTGGGGGAGGAACCGGAGGAGTTTCGAGTCCTGGGCGATGTGGTTGCGGCTTCTTCAGCAAAAGACGCGTCTGCGAGCAACGAAAACGCGGCAGTTCCGGATGGATCATCGAATGGCGAGGGAGAGGTGAACACGAAGTCAACGCAGAGAGTCGAGGGCCAGCCCACACAGCCTGAGCTAACGGACGGTGAGCGCAAGGAGTTGGAGGAGCGTCGAAAGGCTGTCCAAGCGGAGGTGGTGGCTGAAGGCCAAACTGTGAGTCGTAATCGTTCTAATAATCGTTATCCAGAGTCTAACTTTAATTCAACTAGCAACTTACCCATTGGTTTCGCCGTCAGGCCCAGAAGATCTCCCAGCCAGTGGGAGGTTTGGCGATGTTTCGTGGGCTTGTGAAGCAACTGCGCCACGTTAAGCACGCGCCGCGAGCCATGCCAGATTACAAGTACTATATGGCGCATGTCGATTTTCACGATCGTTGTCAGAAAGAGTACAGAAAGCGGCTAGTTGAAGAGGCTGTCAATCCAAAGTTTCGCCTTCACTTCCAGTGCCAGGTTGCGGAGGAGCTATTCAAGGAGGAATCGGAGGAGGTCAGAGCTAGGATCTCAGAAGAAAATAAGGCTCACCACGAAGAAAGACTGGAATCGTACAAGAAACTGGCCAAAAGCGATTACAAGGTGGAGGATTTGGGAGAACTGAGCAGTGTGGCCCAGAAGATGTACGTTTGTTTGAGTTTGCAAGTCAGCAGACCGTGTCTGATCGCGTTGAACTACAGATGCCGTGACAATCTTGTCAGGCTCATGGAACCTCTTCTCGACACAATTTGCGTGCATACAGGCTTGTCCTTGACTTTGCTCGCAGGAGCGCCGCCTCAGCCTGGATCGAAAAACTTCACATTTTTGATGTTGGTGTAGGTTTTCTTATTTCTTAGATTCAGAGGCTAACTTTATATCTATTTTAGAATCAGCTCGGGAACGACTGTTGGACTCAACCCCCAAAAATTCGAAGTGTGGCAGCACGAAGAGTTTACAAAGAAGGTTATTGGTCAATTTATGAATTTCCTTATGCATACAGTTGAAGGTTCGTAATAAGGCGTTGTTATTGGGAGATGAGGAAGCTGTACTAATCACTACATTCAGATACCGTGCCCCAGGATGATGCTAGTATCACGAAAGCATCGGCGGACGCAGCTGCTAAGCTCAGTTCTGATATGCCGAAGGATCTTGAAGATGACGTGCCCCTTGCGCGTCGAACTAGGAGGCGAGGGGGTCGGCAGGTGAAGGGAGTGGCAGGGGAGGAGGAGGAGGAAGAAGGAGAAGAGGAGGAAGAGGAAGAGGAGGAAGAATGGAAGAATCCAGACGGAGACGACGACGATAGCGAGGGCGAGGGTGGTGAGGAGGAGATCGAGGAAGACGGCCGCCAGGAGACCAAGACCCCAGATCCAATACTTCCCAAGGGGCGAAGCTTGTGCTATGAAGCTTTGCAGACACTGAATGCCATGAACGCGGCTGATCGACGGGAAGAATTACAACAAATGGCTCGAGCGGGGGATTACGACTTCGAACGCCGGAACAACATCCTTCGAAACAAATACCTCATTGAGCAGATCAACAAAGGGGCCACTGCAGACGACCTCTCGCGCATTTGTCAGCTCAACAAACCATCAAGTGTTACCCCTACCTCCTCTTCAAGGGATCCGGCGCTTCATGCATCACCTCTGCCTCCGGAACCTGGTGCAGATGATCCACCTGCGCCTGCACCACCTGCTACGCCTTCGTCAACACATGAGGGTCCTACTACAGGGCCTCCTTCAACGCCTGCACCACCCGCAACCATTTCGACACCTCCAGCTGCCCACGATACTCCTATGTGTGCACCACCTGCACCAGCTGTCACGCCTTCGTCAAGATCTCTTGTTCATGATACTCCTATGCCTGCACCACCTGCACCACCCGTCACGCATTCGTCAACATCTCTATCTACACCCTATACTCCTGATGCGGCACCTTCTTCGAGTGACGAAGCTCCTGCTTCTACTCCTTCCCTGGTGACGGATGAACGTTGGCCCTCGTGGATTGCAACATCATATTTGTATTTAGCCGGTGAGCCTGCACCAGGTGAGGGTTGGTGGAAAGGGATGCTGGATAGGTGGGTGAAGCTGGAGGATGAGGGGTACGACTTTGAGAATCCTCGTGGATCAGTAAGTTATCACTGCATGGTGAGGTTGGATATTTAGTCATTTTCTACAGGCTGCATGCTTTACGAACCTCGGAAGACCAGAGGCGATCAATTGGTGGTTCAAGAATGGGAAGCCAGTGGCAAGAGCCCCCCCAGATAATTGGTTCGGTGCCGTGAGCGCGTTTCCTAACATTTGGTGGGGGTGGTGGTCCATCATCAATCCAATGTGGCGAGAACGCGATGATTCAGGGCGAGTTATTGTGGGAGGGATGGATGTTGGAGATTGGGAAGGGTTCGAGCGTCCCGGGCAGTGTGGTATGCTCAGTGTGTTGATGCTGTTGAAGTGGTGGTATATTCACGTGCGGGACAACGACGAGGCGGTCGGGGAATGGAAAAAAGCTGCCGAAGATGTGTCCTGGGTGCTTGAGGCACTGTGCAAGGTGAACCGGTGCGTACGCTGCTATTTTCGCGTTCTTCATTGCGCTCATTGTAATTTTGCAGAGTGGGGAAGAATAAGGGTAGGAAGAGGAGTTTGGCTGGACAGGAGAAGGCAAATGTTGAGGAGGAGCCACCCCGAAAGCGTCTAACCCGCTTGCGGAAGTGAATTGGACACTCTTTTTCATGTATTCTCGTTCTTTACGGCTGTCTATTTAGGTAGCGCGTTAACTCTGCTTTGACCGTCCCAATTTGGGTTGATGAGATAATCATTTATGACAACGGTATGCATAAAATACATAAAGTAATTGGAATATTACAATAAAAAGGCATAAAATAACATAAAATAACATAAAATAATATATTAAAGTGAATTTACCTCATTTGGAGGGTGCAAATGCGTAATTAAGTGCTGCTAAGGCACAAAAGGCTCTATTTGGAAGGAACTCCTGCCTGTTATAGGAAAAAGGGCATTGTCCATTGGTTATGCATTACAATGTTCAGACTGTTACCCATTGTAATGCATAATAGCCACAACTACTGGTGTGCAACAACAGCGTCACAGCGGACTCTGAAACGATTTCTTCACTCTTCACAATAAACCACTATCATCACTAGTAAGCACGATATACACTGTCCGATATTCTGCGGTGATACGTCCGAGCCACAAGACTTGTGAAGTTGTTAGCATCATCAGCCAAACACCAGAGGTACGATCTGGCGAATCCTTATTTCACGCGATACTGCTAGTAAGTACATTGCGCTATCCCATATCTCTGATACTGATCCACATGCTCGTTCAAGGTTCATCTCTTACCACTTATAAAATAAAGAAGCTATCTGTTTGAGGCATAATATCTCCATGTCCCAACACCCTTTCTATTTCTATAAAGGACGCCCGTTCTGGGAAGTAGGTCAGTATTCATACTATACGGTACTCTGATGCTTTAAGTTCGAATTTCAACTTCGAGGTAAGTCTGCTGACACTTCCTGCTAATCTTTCAGAAGAAATTCTAAGCCATAGGAACTCAAAGTCTGGCACTCCAGTGAGTTCCTCGCATCAATCATCCGAAGGTCGTACTAAAAACCATACAGGAATACTTAATCAAGGTAGGCTATCTCTATTTGCCACGTTCCACTATTCTCAAGAGGCACAGTGGAAAGGGTACCCTGAGACCGACAACTCGTAAGTGCTCTTCATCCTCTTATGAATAGCGGGTTTCACCATATCCTTTCCAGGTGGGAACCTGTTTCAAACCTACAGTGCCCGCGTCTGCTTGAGGCATACTGGGACAAAGAAACTGAAAAAATGGAAAAGATCGCGAAAGTATATCAATCTTGCCTCTTCTGCTCACTCCAAAACACTGACTTATAATCAGAAACTGACTCACTCTGCTTCACAGCCTACTCCAGCCTCTCTGCTCAAAGTTAACTTGCCTGCTACATCTACAGAGAAACTCACTATTCGTTTGCCAGTACGCAACTTTCAAGATCTCACTCTAGTTGGTCCTCGATGCTCATATTTTCAATCCAGTGTCTTCGGAACTTGAAGAAGAACCCACCTCATAATAAATGCTTTGGTGTTGACCAGGACACCCTCACAGTAACGGCCTTTGGCCCAGAAAATTTAGAAGAAGATGAATTGACGGAAGATGAAGATGAAAATCAGGACTGAGAGCACACTGTCCTCTTCCGATGCTTTCGTGTTTCACTTATCAGGCAGTTATGTTCTCATATATACAACCATATTTCAGCTATTTTCTTGGTTAATGATACTGGTGTATTTTTGCGACATCAACAAAGGCAACGACCTTCCAGATTGTTCGGGGGAACTCTCAGTACGAAGATGATAATGCGAGTCCCCAGGTGCATGCATTGTGGACACTCCCGATTCTGTTGGGCTCCCAGGACGCTCAGCCGTGACATGCGAAATACGTTGTGTACTCTAGGTCAACATCGAAAATTTCATGTAAAAAACTAGTTAAGTGGCAGTAAACTGACTGTCTATGCTTAGATTGCCTCCGTCTCCTGGCTGTTCTCGGCCTGCTTCGGCTTTTCGTCATCTATACTCAGCCTTTTCATCTTTTTGTTCGCCTTCTCCACGTCTTCCTCTTCGAATCGGCAAGATCTTTTCACTCTGTTCTTTGCCTTTCGTTCTTTGTTCGTAGCCTTGATTTTGTTCTTTATAGCGTCCTGTTCTAACGTTAGCTCTTCTTGTGTTTTCACTTGCTTTCTTCAACTTTACCTGGGCCACGCTGGCATCTAGCAACATCACGCTTCGCAGAGTCAGCACTGCTTTCGTTCGATCGCCGCTTATAGGAAATCCGAGCATCGTGAATCCCACGTCGACAATATCCCCCACATGTATCTTGTCTGGGTTCATGGCTTCTGTCCTGTGTGTTTCTTGTAAGTCTCTTCCTTTTTTCTGTGTTAATCGACTTTGCAACTCACACTTCTATGCCGTTCGCAATTACTCTCTCCCTATAGTGCACTACATTCTCTTCGGAATAAACGAAGCCTGGATTCTTTAGGGTCAATTTCTTCAGCACGTCGTCCGGGTCCATGTATCGTCCGAATGTCGCCGTCTCCACGTTACCATGTCCCTTTGCGGGTGTGAAATATCTGTTGCTCAGCTCCAGGCTGAAGTGTTCGCAGGAAGTTCCTAGCTGCAGGTCTTCGAGGTTATCTATGCTGCGTCGGAACAACGCGAACACCTCCAAGACCGAGTCTACGTCTGTTTCAAACAAAGGAGAGCCCAGCCCTGTTATCTCGATGCTTTGCTTGAGGTACTTTGGGTTTGCTCTGCAGATATGGAAGTGCGCGTGAGCCTTGCATCTTTCTCCTTCTTTTGAAGACTTACTTTACTCCGGCTCGCAGCGGCGGTAGATCCTTCTTCGCGACAATACCTTGAACAGATATCTCGAGTTCCGTATCAAATTGGTTGTCGTCGCTGCGATGGACGAGCCTCCACGTCTTCGGTTCCTCGTACATCTTTACTTCCACGTCGTCCTCCCAACCTTTGAGCTGAGAACAGTCATCTTACTACTGTCCTCTTGCCACCTGGATCGGGTGCTTACCTTTACGACATTCGATACCTGGTGTTTGGCGTACTTTCCAGAAAGCTGTAGTGCCCGCATTTCTTCGAGAGTATCTCCTGTTATCATGGTCCGTGTAAGTGTACGCTGTCTCGCTCTCCTCGTCTGCAATAGATTTTTACTTACTTGCTTTTTCCATGCTGTAGTATGCATCCATTTCGGGCTTCAGTTTGGCTGGGTTACCAGTGTTTGTTTTCGCGCTTTTATAGTGCCTCGAAGAATTTTCTTGTCGCCTCCTGGTTCTTTTCTGCTTCTGAAAATGCCTTATACTTCTCTCTACATCTCCTTCCTCTGTCGCACGCTGTAAAAGCTGTCTGTTGCCTTGCCACAGTGTTATCGTTCCTTCTCTTTGTTGTGTTTTAGTCTCTTCGGTTCTGCACTCTTCTTTCTTTGTTATGTATTGTTACCACTCCGTCGTGCTCTTCCATCCTCGCATGTAAGCGTTTTTTGACCCATCCCGCTTTCGTTCCGCCTTTCAATTCGCTTGTTCTTCCTTCTGTGTACTTTCCCTCAATTACACCGCTATGGGTGGCTTTGGGGGTTCCACTGTACACCTGATGTCCCACATCTTCCCTCTTTCAAAGTACTGTTCTCGACTTAATACTTCTTGTTCGATCTCCATTCTTTATGCTCCGCTGGTTCTTCTATCCTCGTCGTTCCCGCTCACCTACCTTCTTTCGAAACACCCGCTTTTGCGATTGGCATGTAAACTATATTCGTCATGGGTCACTAGCATAAGTGACAACTCTGTTCTGTTCTGTATTCAATTCATACCGTTGCTCTTTTCTGCCGCGCCTTCCACTACTCAGCTCTCCTCCAGCACGATTACACTCTTCTGCTATTCAATGCGTACTTTTTGCCGCTCTTTATGTTCTTCTTTTTTTTCCGTTCTGTGTCTGGCCTTCTTTCGTGTTTCAGTGGTGTTCTCTTGTGTTGCACCGTGTATGCCGTTTTTTGCTGTTTCCCTCTTTGTCTTCGGTCTTCTTATTTTCACCCGTTGGGTGCTTTCCTATTGGCTTCCGCACTTCTTTTAAGTTATATTAGTCACGCCTGTTTACTCTGTCATATATGTACTCAGTGCTGCCTACCTTTTCTCGCTGTTCCTCTTAATATTCACCTTGCACTTTCGCGTTTTCTGTTGTAACGTCTCGCCTGCCATGTCCTCTCAGTCGCAGCAGTAAGTTCCTTTTGCTGGCTTCATCTGCGTTCCCTTCATACCCTTTAACCTGAAAATAGCCGAAGATCGCCAAGAAAGCCAAAGCCATCTGCTAAACTTCTCGAGTCTGGGTCTATCTCGTTCGTGTTACATGCCGTTCTCGATGCCCTTGCTTCCTTCTGACTTTGCTCTACTGCTAGAACGCCATCGTTCGATGTTGGAAACCGATCTCCTGTTTCAAAAAGGTGTTGACCACGTCGTGTGCATTGTCGGTTTCTTACTGATGTCTTCTTTTCTTGTGTTAGCATCGACGAGGCTCGCGATCGCGATATCACACCACCATGTTCCACTCAAGTGCCACTTCGACACACATCTGAAGATTACGATGTTGCAGACTCCCCTGTGTTTGTCCATCTTGACCCTGCTCTTGTTTCCTTTCCTCGCTCACTTTATATTAGCGTCAAAAGTCGGGTTTCGCCTTGTTACAGTTCAGAAGTAGAAGTCAGCGACCATGCACCACGCAATCCACGCGACGCCTCACCTGTTACACTTTCGTATGTACATTTTACTGCTTTTGTGCTCTTCTGATATGTGTTCTTTGTACAACAAGCCCTCGTGCTGCCAGGGGTTATCAGCAGTGTTGGTCCTCCCCAGCCGCTTCTGAGTGCGTGCTGCGTTCTGTTTTGTGTCGCAGTTTTCTCAACGTGTTCTAGGCTTTGTTTCGAGCAGCGTATTGCTCCGTCATCTGATTCCGAGTACACCGTATTTCGCCTTCCAGTTATAAAGACTTGTACTGTGCTAAGTCTGTTCCCTCATTCTAGTGAGCTGCCGGAGCCGGTCGATATTCTGTCAATGGCCTCTAGCACATCTAAAAAACGGTCTCTTTTGTCGTGTGTTCTCCTTTAAGACTTTTCTGATGACTTTTCTCGTAGACTTCAGCCAGTGTCTTCTAACAACCTGTCACTGCTACCTTCTCCAGTCTTGGATGGTGCGGACTCTGATGGTGACTTTGTGTTGGTCGAACGAAAACGCTCTGCCAAAAGTAAAGCTATCCCTCATGGTGCTCTTTCGCCGTCGCGCTATTCTGTTGTGCACAAGCCTGCGGGTCGCTCTGGCACCTCTCCTAAACTCAGTCAGACGTGAGTTTCTTTTTTTCCTCTGTAACCAGCAAGCACCATTACTGATCTATCGATTAAAGCTCGACTTCCGCTAATAATGCTTCCAGGAGCCTGAAAAACCATGCGGCCTTGCCAAAAGCTTCGAGGTCTTCCTTGAACGCGTCCTCTGTGCAACCGTCTTCTGTTCGTTCTCGTTTGTTAGTGTCTCCCTAGTTGCTTCTCCATAATCTTCACTCATGTTCTTACTGGTTTGTAGACACAGCGGTGAACCTATGTCTCTCAGTGACGACGATGATAAAGTCGATGTTCCTGGTAGTCCCGCTGATACGTACTCCTTGTGCGTATATGCTCATAACCACCATGTTTTTCTACTGATGGTGAACTCTGTGTCCTTTGTGTTGCAGTGTTACTGAAGGAGATGAGCCTGTGTGGCACAACACCAATCGAGCCCTAAAAAGGTGTGTGTGTGCTTTCTCTCACACTTCTTCTTTCTTTTCAATCTTTGGGTTTTCTTCTGTTAAAGATCCCACGCGAAACATGATCTGAAGTCTGCAAGTGCCTCTAACGAACAGCCGTTCAATAATGACTTGTTCGTGTCTATTTCTTTTAACTTCAGCTCTTGTCCTTTCTCCTGATTTTGTATTGTAGTGTGGTAATCCGTTCTCAGCGCAAAAACATGCCGCACGTCATCGGTGGTGTCTCCTGTTCCTCTGCTCGTGTCCGTCAAATGACTCCTTCTAGTCCTTCACCCGATACCAGCCACAGAACACGTTTTTGTGAACCTGAACCTATCTCGTCTCCTGAATTTCCTTCTCGCACAGGCGGTGTTTCGGACAAGCGTTTCGTTCCGATTTCACCTTCTAAAAAGTCTGGCACGCGTGTTCATCCCGACACCTCCCTTTCTTCCCCTCGGAAATCCACTGTTCGCTCTCCTGCTCCTGTTCCTTCCGTGTATGGTTCTGACGCCAAAGACTTGGTTGTCTCTCCTCAACGTGCTGCGATGCCATACCCATCCTCACAGTCGCGTGGTCGAAAGAGACATCGCGAGGAGGCTTTCTCTCCTGATAGCTCAATTGTTGATATCCGGTCTCCGGCTAAACGCGATTCCAATTCTCGCTCTTATGTTCAAACTTCGCCTTCACCGACTGTAGCCAGCTCCTCATCTCGCCGTTTTTCGAATGGATTATCGCGTTTCGACCTTGCTCCTTCGTCAGATATGGACGAGGACGAAGAGGATGCTCGGTCTGTTGCTGGTGACGTCGATTCCGAGTCGCTGGCCCAACTGCCGCTGTTTGATACGTCCATTGTGGCTGAAGGTTGTCTCTCTCAAGAGTTGATGGATCCTGCTCTTGTTCCCTCCTATCAAAAGGTTAAAAACCTCAGAGCAGTGTCGGTTCACGTGCTCTATCAGACTGAAGTACCTGGTAACAATGCCTGGATGAGTTACTCGAATGTTATGGATAAGCTTTCAGTCTTTGAGGGAAGGTACGCAGTTTGCACCCCTCTCCCTGCTCCTTCGTTCTCACCTTTGGTCCAGGAGCTTGCATAAAGGCATCGTCTTTCAGAATATTGGGGTATACATTAACCCTTCTAGAGCTGATCCTTCGACATGCCACGTCATAAAACAGAAGGACAGGTGCAGGATTGTTGTCAAGGAGCACAACACGCACCTTGCGCTCTTTATGTCCCTTGTGGTCGTGGAGTCATCTCATCTGATACATGCAGTTGAGGTGAGGAACATTGGTCACATGAAGTGCTTGAAAGGTCGTCTTTTCCAGCAGGAGGCTCAGCGTGCCTTCTCTTTCTTCAGTCACATTCTCAATGTGAACGCTCTTGCTGCTCCAGTAGCTGAAGATGTTGTTTCTTTCGTGACTCGTTCAGAAAAGATACAGGACCGTGCAGACGTCTCCGCACAATCTGACCCGACACCTGGTGCGTTTCCTCATTGGTTGACTGTACTGATGAGACTTAACAAAGTTCAGGTTCTTCTGTTTCTACTCCCGCCGCTTCCAGCTCCGGAAAACACAGGTTCTCGGTGTCCCTGACAAAACGTGGTCCTGGCCTTTATCCTTTCTACCTTCCTTTGCTCGCATGTACTTCTTCAGGTAAAGTCTGTCTCTTGTTCCATTTTGGTCTTCATGTTCATTGTATTTGTCTGTTCCGATCTCCTTAGTTCCCATTTATGATGGTAGACAAGCTACCGGTGGGGCAAACTTCGAGTTTAGGGATTGAGATTTGAGAATGCTCGCAAATAAAGAGTTGCCGCTCTATCGAGAGGGTAGAGAGGAACTTCCCTCAGAAAGTGTTGTTTGTGTGGGCTACACGTCTCAAACTTATGAGCCCAAGCAGCCTCACTTCATGAACGTCCCCTTCTCCCAGAGTTTCAACATCCAGTTCGCTGTCTTGTTAGGTGTACCAGCCAACTGATACTATGTAGCTGTCCATGTAATTTGTACTACTCTGCATGTGATTGTATATCCTGTCGCCATTACTGTACAGTCAATTTATGCTGGCCTTAGCACACATCTGTCAATAAATGTCTGTCAGCGGACGCACGCAAATACATTGAGCTCAGGATATACAGTCGCTTCCTCAGCGCCTTGCCCTGTATGCACCAAAGTCTTATCTCTCTCAATAGCTTAGCTGCCTTTTCCGACTTTGTCTGCTGTTGCTTGTTTTCTTTTTGGTTAATTTGTTCTTTGTTCTTTGTGTTTTCACCCCTCCTTTTTCTCTCTGATCTGGTGTCAATATCGGAATGTAACATGCGTCAATTCCCTGATTCTCATTGCACTACTCAATTCAGTACAACATTGGACTTTCTTCAATACGAGACACCACCTATACAAATAACTCCAACTAAACTGTCTCTGTTGTGCCTTCGCTTGCGTTCAACTGTTCACGGAACATCCCCATATCCCACTGAGGCCCAAATGGAACTAAAGGAAAAGGCTCACAAGGCCG
Organism: Neonothopanus nambi; assembly: GCA_003987895.1. Taxonomy (NCBI): domain Eukaryota; kingdom Fungi; phylum Basidiomycota; class Agaricomycetes; order Agaricales; family Omphalotaceae; genus Neonothopanus; species Neonothopanus nambi. The sequence goes on from RCHF01000826.1 coordinate 11,602, forward strand.
AAGGTGAGTGCAAGCAGTACTAGAATGTGAAGAACCAGGGCGGTGTCAGAGACAACCATACGTTCTTCATATAATTCGTAAGACGTACGCCATGAAATGTTCTCGAGCATGAAACCGGTCGATATCCTCTGCGTTATGCGGTCTCCCAGCGTAGTCGACAGATATCACCACCATCGAATGTTTCCAATACACGGTACTGCTGTCCCGGGTGCAACTCGCGTTCTCGTTACACTGGCTCAGGTGAATATCAGTGTCTCCGATAACTATTACCAACAGCATTTCCGGTCGACCCGCGCTGTCGTATATGCCGTCCAACCGGTACGTAGGGGGTACAAATCTGTAGGGAATCCAGCCAGAGTTTTTCAACGCTTCACCTATCGCACTGTTCCAGCCTCGAGGATCAGGGTCGACGATAAGTGGCACTTTATAGATCGTTGGACTGTCGTGTGCAAAGTAAAGAATCTTGTATAACTTCTGACCGCCCTGCTTTTTTGTTGGATATAAACGTGAAGGTGACTGAACAAAACACATACCCGAGGTTCCACGCCTGCAAAACGCCAAACGCGAGAGACTACTGTGGCTGAATCCATGTGGAACATGACCTTGCCAATCACAAACACGCCTCGTCTTCTCACTTCGAGACCCATGTTATATACTGGACAACATAGTACTCCGCTCTCCGTATCGGGTGGTTTACTACCTCGCAATTCACCCAGATGCATCGGAAAGTAAATGCGCTTTCGTAATCCCCGCTCGTTCAATAAGCAACCTCCCGAAAAGCGTGTAATAGGACGGATAGGACGGATATGTGGCTCAAAGGACGGATGCTGTTTGGACCTTGTTGCTTGTGCCAAAGAACATCCAGAGATCTAAGGTAAGTAAGCCTGGGGTAAGGCGCCTTTTCGAATCAAAATTTGCCGCTTTTCTTGCTTAGTCATGTTCAGTCACGTTATCGGGGCTTGCTATATTCCTCTTCCTTCTGCGAGAACACTGACTTCCTTTGTTTACATAGAACGTACGTCTTCCCTTCTTGTTCTTCTTGCTCTTCAATCCTGTGGTACTGAGTCTACCGCGTGTAGAAGTTGCAGCTTTCTGGTTGTCTTGTGAATAATACCTACTTGGTGATTCTTCTTCCATCCTGAGTGGTCTCTTGTCATTCAACATTATCCGCAGGTTTCTTCTACGCTGCACCCTCGGGTCGTTTTGTATAATAGTTCTTCCGCGTTGATCATTGGAACAGTTCAACTGTTGATTTGTCTGTGCAGATCGCTCTTCTTTCCGCGTTCGTTCTTTGTGCCGCCCCAAGGTTAGAAGTTGTAATTTACCTTTTGGCTTCCGCGTCTTCTTCCGCTGACTTATGCAGTTACAACTCTGTTCTGTCGACGGCACAACACCTAATATTGGCTTTTCAATCCTCCAGAAGAGAAGCTAGTGGCAGAAAAATTAAACTCAAGCGTTGCTCCTTTCCGGATGTTGCTGCCTCGCGTTTTTTCCTTCCACGCGTGCATTCGTGTTCGCCTTTTGTTGTTCAGTCTCTCTGTTTCCACGTGCAGTATGGCCACTGGCCACTCAACCAAAACATCCGGTTCCCAGCGACATTCAATCTAACTTTCACGTCACTGTCTTACCTCCTATGGACACTGTCGTTCTTTCCTTCTTCCTGTCTAACGTCCCTGAAGCACTGTTCTTTTTCTTATTTTTTTTTTTTTTTACGTTGGTTTCTTAGGTCTACGGAGCTGATGGGTTACCACCCTGCTCTTATATATTTCAAGCCGGGCATCTATTTCGTTCCATCGCAGTCTCGATGTCGGTTCGAAACCTGTGCGTGTTGACCCTGCTGGTGTTGTCCGATGCTGACTTGTTATGTTCCACAGCCCTGTCAATCTCAACAATCGTATCATGACGCATTTGCCCACGCTGGATATATTTCGCTTGTCAAAAGTGAACAAAGCAAATCGCGATACTTCTTCCTCTTACCTGGCTTGAGCTTATCGAGTGGAAAAGGTGTTGAAACCATTTTTGTCAGAGGACCAGTACCATCTCTTTCGCGAGGTTCAAGCAGAGACTGGCACTCTCATTTCAGGATCTGTCGCGCTCCAATTCTTCCAACGAACGTTTCCCTTCTGGGATTCTGATTTAGACCTCTACTCTCCTCTGCGGCATGCTGATATTGTTGGCCACTTTCTCCAGAGTTCCGACTACGTGTTTGTTCCCACTGCGCGTCAAGAAGGCACCTTCGACGCTGCGTACTCGTCTATTTTGAAGTACTTTCTCTTGAAGGAAGCAGGTGTTGCTGCACCCGATGATGATCAGCCGCCTTTCCGTGTCTATCCGAATACTGGAATCATTGACGTGTGGAACTTTCAGCACCGCGATAACGCAGGAGCAAAAATACAGCTCGTTGGCTGTGTTCTCCCTCCTGTCAATGTCATTCTCGGGTTTCACTCCAGTGCATTTGTTTGTGAAATTACTGTCTTCTGTTTTCTTCTTTCCCTAACTCCAGATTTTTAGCATGTGTTCTGAACTTCATAAGTCACGCCAGAGCATATTCTCTTTATCCCCGTGCGACATTTGTTGACCATATATCGTACAAGTTGCGTCAGGACAGCGTGTTCACTGAGGCTTCCTGTCAGAAGTATGTCGATCGAGGATGGACTATGTCATTCATTCCTTCTGCCCATTCTGTGTTGGACGACAACTGCGAGCTTAACATGGTTCACTGCCGCACAGTCGGAGATCGTTTTTGCTGGGTTATTGACCTCCCATTCGATCCTGATAATGTCACCCTCAATCAACCTGACAGTGTGGGCGCTCTGTCTTGGACTCACACTTACGAGACAGAAGGAATGAGGATCGCTGTTTCGCTCTCGCCTGCGTATTCCGCTGTTTACTCTACGGGAGAAGACCTCAGTCGTCTCCTCGTCTATCTTGAGACAACAGAGCCAAGCAGGTGTGTTTTATTCCGTGTAGGGGGGAGGTACACTGCTTCACATTTTGGGTGTAGGTTGACTCGACGGATGTCCACGCTTCTTCTTGCAAAGATATCAACCCCTCCACTGGCAGTCGGTATATTTGTGATGCAGTTAAGGCATTGGTTTTCACTGCGCAACCCGGATTATCGCAGATATAAGAGCCACTTCACAGCTCATCAGCCGTTCAAGCTCTTCAACAGTCTCTGTTATTTGTTCGTATGTGATCCCAGCGCGTGGGCGGTATGTCTTTCTTTCTGTGTACTACATAGTTGAGCTCACTCCGTGACCAGATTAGCCTGCGATTCAATAGAAATCAGGAAGGCGAAGTCTACTGTACTCTTTATATTGAACATGCATCCGACATGAATAAGATTGTCGGCTTCTGGCAGACAATAGAAACGGAAGTAAATATGTGGAACTCCGGGATCCGCGTGGTTCTTTTTGGTAGAGAGCCTTTCTTCTTCCCGAAGTCTGTAGTTGATTCGTAATCAGTTAATTGCCGCGTGCTTCTGCCTGATCTCAATACATACTCAGTTCTTCTCGAAGTACTGCGATAGCCCTACCTTTCAATAGTAAATTGCATGCACTCAACACCTTCAACGGCCGCTGATCTGTATCTTCTGGGTGTGATCGGTTGTGAAGATCTCCGACCGATCAAGAAGACGCCTAAAACCTTTATTCTGTTGATTTCCCTTCAAACCGGTTAATTCTACCTCTCCCTCTACCCTTTGTTTTGCACTATATATGATTGGTGTATCACTGGCGTCTCTATTCTTTCCTCCTTGATCTCTGACATTGAACTTTCCATGAATTGCCTCAATATCTACTATCTTATTCGATGGTCTGTGCTGTGTGTTTTGTCTCTTTCGATGTTGCTCGCATCACTCGCATATGCGTCCTGCGCCGGTAAGCACACTCAGGTGTTCAGGTTTTCAAGTGTACATATCTCACGCGTTGCTGCAGAGCGTCTCTCCAAGGAATATCGGGAAACCTGGACCGTATCGAGAGTCAGTACCTTTTTCACTCACCTTGTCCTCTTTCATACAAACGTTCTGATTGATGCCTGTACACAGTCGTGTCTTGTAATGCCACATACCTATTCGCTCCGCGGTATGGGTGCTTTTGATGACCAGACAGGTGTGTTCTCTTGCCGTCGTTGGGGATATACGAGTCTTTGATCTTTTCTATCCTGTTTCGTCAGATTACACGCTCCTACATGTCCAAGTTTCGTACCCTCTCTTGGCAAATATTCGGGTGCCTGCCCCACTCTTCACTGTCTTTGACAGTAAACACAACGCGAGCTTTCCTCTGAATGTGAAAGAGGTCTGCTTAGCACAGACACCATGTGATACTATGTTCATATCTAACACCTTTACACTGGCTTTGCGCGTCAGTTCTTCTGAATCTATACTTCGTTCATGCTGTGCTTCTTCGTCAGATACGTGTGTCCTTTCTGTGGTGTGTAGTGTGCCTTGTTTTCAGGCTTACTCCGCGTGCGCGTGCTGCACGTACCCGGTCCTTCCTATGTTGTCTACGTTTCCCTTTCATCACCAAAGACTTGGTGTATGGATTTCTTGTGCTCGCGTTCTCCGATCGAGCATGCTTAAACACGACTATTGTGCGTATATGGCAACAAACTGCTACAAAATCGTCCGTGACGTCCATTGGCACCTCTTAAATCAGTTCAGGACCATTTTCGCAGGTAATCTCAATCGTTTCACGCTCCGATGGGGCAGTTACATGGGGCGCTCTCTCCTGTGGTTTTCCAGTGGATTCTCTTTCTCTTACACGATGCATTCGTCTTGCGGTGGAGGTCGACAACGGCGTTCCCCTTTTGCACTGATGGAAACATCATTTCGCGCGGTCCCTTTAAGAAATCGGTCTAATTCCTACGTCCAGGACGTGCCTCTTTCGAGTCCTGCTTTCGGAGCCTTTGACTTTTCTACCCCTTCATCCACGCCGACTTTCAGTTCCAGTGTTAACAAGCTTCGATCTGTTCTATCAGAGAGAAACAACAAAAAAAAGGACCTTGGTCAAAAGCTATTTCGTGTGTCTTGTTACCCTACACCGCCTGCCACGCAGCCTACTGACCATCGTGACCTAGTGCAGCTGCACGACACGGTACAGGTTTCATGTCCACCACTCCAACAGGTTTTCCGAATTGAAAGTACATCGCGTACCAACATCGCCCCTCCTAGCCCCTCGAGTGTACCTGAACAGATCACGTCAAGTGAGTCAGACAGTTCAGAAAATACCATGTTCCCACCACACCCTGTTACAGAGAAGCAGACGGATCTTATTCTCAGGGACTGGTGTTCGACTTTCTCGAAGGACATGGCCGAGGAGGCTGGATGTGCTGTATGTGGTCGTTTAACACCCAAGAAAAACCTTTCTAAACTTAGAGCAATCAAAAATCTCCTTCACATCTTAGAAGCTCCTGGTGTCACTCGTGTTGCACGGTCCTCCGCCTCGAATCCCATACGCGAACGAAGCGGACCAGTCATCGACCACACTTGTGACCGTGTTTGTGACAGTTGTAGGGCGGACATCAGGAAGCAGAAAGTCCCGAAGCTAGCTCTCGCAAATGGGTTATGGCTTGGTGAAGTCCCGCCCGAGCTAAAAGAGCTGCGATTTTTTGAGTGTATGCTCGTTGCCAGAGTACGACATAGCAAGTGCTTTGTCAAAATAGCTTCTGGCGGAGCGAAAATGGTAGTGAACGTCATAGCCTACCCAAATCCAATGAAAAAGATCTACAATATTCTGCCGCCGCCCAGAGATGACATGGATGATGTTATCGCTATTCTTTTTTCTGGTCCCTGCAACCCAACCCCTGCCGACTATGCTCGAACGCCTCTTTTGGTGAGAAGAAATGTAGTTGCGAGGGCCCTTCAGCATCTGTGTCTGAATTCTGCTGAATATCAGGATGTTCAAATATCATACGAGAATCTCGCACAATACTCTGAAGATGTACCATCTGTTTCAGTGGAGTATTTCAAATCTACCGCGACCAGAACTGCAGAGAACGTGTCTACCTATGAGCAAGACGGCGAAGATGGCACCGACAGTGGAGACTGTCCTTTCATTGTGCATGGCTTGGTGGGCGAGAAATTGTTGATGATGAACAAGGAACAAGTGACTAATGTGGCTATACAGCATCTAGACAGTGAAGGCAAGTTTCTGCACATTTCCCATGGTGCTGACCCTGAATCAATTTACAATAACCCTAGCCTGTACCCTCAGATGTTTCCTTGGCTTTTCCTGTATGGATTAGGTGGTATTGGGTCCACTACGGTTTCTGATGCTGAACATAAAAAGCACCTGTTAATGTATCACGATAAGAGATTCCAACAGGACCAATCTTTTTTATTTGTCGCTTTCAGTCATGAACAAATCAAGACCGCAACAACGCAAGGCTATCTCTTGTCTGAAAAAAGAAAGTTTGATGACATTTCCAGAAGATTTATGAGTATCGACACTGAGCTACTTAAGTCGCTGAGTTCTCATTTAGCAGACGGAATACATGTAGAAGTGAAAACAGAAGAGGAAAAGAACTGCTTCGCACTGCTAAAAGACTTGGATCAAGCCTCAGGGAAAGTGAGAGGTTCTATGACAAGTAAAAAGTACATGAGAAATGAGATATGGTCTTTGATATCTTACCGAGGTGCTCCTACCTGGTACATAACATTAGCACCATCTGACATCGATAATCCCATATCCATATATTATGCTGATACTAATGAGGCCTTTCCTGTTGAAATCCCAGACTGGAACCAGTGAAGAAGACTAATAGCGAACAATCCTGTCGCAGCCTCAAGGTTCTTCCACTTTCTGGTGGAGACCTTTGTTTCCTGTATCCTAGGTTTGGGTCAAGATAGAAATGGCTATTTTGGACCAACTTCTGCATACTACGCAACTGTTGAGCAACAAGGTCGACTCTCTCTTCATCTACACATGATGTTGTGGATACTCTGCAATTTGAGCCCGCAAGAGATTCGAGACAAGCTTGAAAAAGGGTTGCCTGAATTTTGTAAACGCCTGTTCCAGTATCTTGACAGTGTTCGAAAGGGCGAGTTTTTCGAAGGTTCTAAGGAAGCTGTGATTGAAAAACAGGCGAGCAGAAAAGCAGATCCCACCTACACTGATCCCATTACAACCCTGCCACTTCCACCTCCTCCACGTTGTCCTTGTCAGGATCCTGTAATGCCATGCAACAAGTGCGCTTCCCGTTCAGAATGGGAGTCAGAGTTCAGGAGTACAGTGGACAGCATCCTTATCCGAACAAATTATCACAACTGCTTTCGGGCTTTCAGAGCTGATGGTACAATAGACAAGGACAAGTGGGCTGTGTCCTGTTTGAACAATGTCTGGAAAAAATGTAAAGCCAGGTTTCCTAGAGCACTTTATCAAGAAACGTTGATCGATGCAGAAACTGGATCCATCAACTTAAAGAAAATGGAACCTTGGCTGAATGACGTTGCACCACTCATCACATATCTTCTAAGATGTAACACTGATATCACCTGTTTGCTTTCAGGTACTGCAATAAAAGCGGTTGTTATATATGTGTCAGACTATATTACAAAATTTGGACTGAAAACCCATACAATATTTGATACCATCAGCTCCGTGTTCCACCGCAGTACTGGGATGCTAGAAGGATCATTGTCCCAAACTGAAAAGGCTCGGAGATTAGTGACCAAGATTGTGAACCTTCTGTCGATGAAGATGGAGCTAGGTGGACCCATGGTTGCCCATTACCTTCTGAAACACCCTGATCATTACACCGACCATACATTTGTGCCATTCTATTGGCAAAGTTATGTCGCAGAAGCAAGCAGATATTGGAAACCAGATGAGGACGGAGGCAAAGTCGTGTTGATGAAGAGAAGAGGTAAAATAATAGGATTTTGCTCCATTTACGACTACATATTTCGACCTAAAGAACACGAGAATGTCGCGCTGTACGACTGGGTGCAACGTTTCTACAGAGTGCGAGGGTCCAAGAAAAAAAAGAGCGCTGTCGATGAGGAAGAAGCCGCGCTGTGTTCAGATAATGAAGCATCCGTCTCTGTCCAGTCGGAGAACGATTCATGCTCGGATCAAGAAACTGAGTTTCTGCTGCCAGGATACTCAGACCGAGGCATTGTATCAGACGACGAATACGCACCTGTTGCTGAGATGCGTGCCACCGCACACGAAGCTTCAACTAAGTCACGCCGCAAAACAACTGCTGTACCCAAGGCACGTAAGGGTAGCAAACTGAAGTTCGATGCCAGGCATCCTCTTGTGGACACCCATGTCGTTGCTGAGCGAACTGCTGCAGAGTATACAGTGCCGAATTTCCTGGGAGCTACATTACCTAGATCAGATAGAGGCGACCATGAATACTACTGCTTGACAATGTTGACACTCTTCAAACCTTGGAGATCTGGAAAAGACTTGAAAAGTGCGACCCAACTTTGGCAAGAAGAATTTATTAGATATCCCTTCAAAAGCGAGCATTTGCAGTACATGAAATACTTCAATATCCGGTACGAGTGTTTGGATGCGAGAGACGATTTCAGAGCACAGATGAAAAGTGGGAAACTCGATTCTACAGATCTTCCTGCTTGGTTTGATTCTGCTCCGGCGAAAGATAACCCATTGGACGACCAAGACAGTGACGTCGATTTAGATACGGAGGAAGCTCTCGAGTTTGATCCTACGACAGGGCTTCAACATGGTCGACAGTTTATAAAGCGGAAACAGAAAATGGAGCAGATACGCACTATTTTGTATGGTGTAGGCTGGACAGACCAGCGAGAAACAGAACCCGACGTACTGAAGGATATAGCTCTATTCAAGTGTACCAAAATTCCAAATAAATCTCCAGAGGACTGGAACAGAATAGTATTGGATATGAGGACACAGGCGCTGGACAAGAAGAAACCACGTGTCTCACAGAACTCGGAAGAAAAGGGTGACCGGGTTTCCGGGAAAGAAGTCGTTGTCACTCATAATTTCATACCAGACGTCGTAGAAATTTGCGATAGATCTTACTTCGACAATCTCGGTGTTGACTATATAAGCATCAAACTACTGGTGGAAGAAACGACTAAGCAGTTCACCCTGAATGACGAACAAGAGAGGGCATTTAGGCTAGTTGTGAACCATTCTGTTGGACTCAGTGACATGCCCCTGTTGATGTATATAGGAGGTATGGGAGGTACGGGGAAATCTCAAGTTTTGAAAGCATTGCTCCATTTCTTTGCCAGCCGGGAACAATCGCACAGAATCGCAGTGGTGGCACCAACCGGTAATGCAGCTGCCTTGCTCGGGGGTTCAACATATCATTACTTGCTCAGAATTAACAGTAGGCTGGAAGAAACTCCGTCGTCGACAATAAGTCAGGTCTGTTCTCAATTGGACAAAATAGACTATTTGTTCCTTGACGAAATCTCGATGGTGTTGGCAGTGGACTTGTACAAGATAAGCGAACGTCTCACCCAAGTGAGAGGTGAGTTGGAGAAACCGTTTGGCGGGATGAACATCATACTGGCTGGTGATTTCGCACAACTCCCTCCTGTGAGCAATGAAGACATCGCATTGTACAGTCACAAAATAGGTCTACGAGGTACGACACTCCGCAACCAGCAAGCTGCAGTAGGAAAGGCGCTCTGGCACCAGTTCACGCGTGTTGTTGTTCTACGTCAAAACATGAGACAAAAAGGTCAAAACAAAGACGATAGAAAATACCGGCAAGCACTTGAGAACATGAGGTATTGTGCTTGTACACCTGCGGACATCACCTTCCTACAAACATTGATCTCTTCCCAAGCTCCAGGAAGGCGAAGCACGGGCAAGTCGCCTTTCAGAAACGGGACTATTATCACTGCGGAAAACCTACACAAGGATGAAATAAATCAATTGGGTACTGCACGGTTTGCTAGGGACACAAACCAAGAACTTCGACACTTCTATTCAGATGATACTTATCTCAGTGAAGATCGAAGTGTGACTGACAAGCCACCAAAGAGGAAATGGAAGACTCGTGTAAACACCATGACTGAAAGCCTTCAGCGCCTGCTCTGGACATTACCCGACGGTATGCACGAGTACCATGTACCAGTGAAGCTTTCGCTGTGCATAGGACTACCAGTTATCATTAGACACAACATTGCCACTGAGATTTCTATTACCAAAGGTCAACGTGGGCATGTGTACAGGTGGCAAGAAGGAAAAGGCACATACAATCAACCTGTTCTTGATGTTCTGTATGTCAAGTTATACAACCCTCCTACGTCTGTGAACTTCGAAGGTTTACCTGACAACGTAGTTCTGCTGACATGAAGATGTTCTGGTGGAAGACAAACCTTGATTGATGACAAGACCTTATACATCTCTAGAAAACAGATCGATGTGCTGCCCGGCTTCGCTATGACAGCTCATGCCTCTCAAGGTCAAACCCTGGATGTGAATGTGTGCGACCTGAATAATTTCAAAAGGCATCAGGCATATTACACCGCACTTTCCAGAAGTAGCAGTGTTTCACGAACTGTTATTCTGCAAGGATTCGACAAGAAGATAATTACCTCAGGTACAGAGGGTTGCTTGAGACAGGAGTTTAGAGAACTTGAGTTGTTGGATGAAATCACGAAACAATGTTATATCGGTAAGCTGCCAAAATATGTAACAGGCAGCAGGAGATGTGAACTTATATCATTATTCCGACAACACAAAGGAACGAACTTCGTACCTCCAAATACTCACAAGTCCATCAGATGGTCTAAAAAAGACCCGTTTAACCCAGTACCCTCAGATGACGTATCTTGGAGTATCATAGACCGGAAGGTAATGGAGAAAATGAAAAAGATCCACGAGGAATCTGAAAAGAACAATGGACTGAAAACGGATGCGCCCTCTTACGGAAGAAGTCAGAGTACTGGAACTTTAGACAGTGGAGTACCTTTACCGACTTCCACAAAATCCGGACTGAGCCCAAGTATGTCTGTGCCTCGTGGTGTAAAAAGAGATCGCGGTCTGGATGATTTAGAGCAAGAAGACAAGGATGACACTAACTCTCCAACCAAAAAGAAAACAAAACCGAACCCTTCGGATGATGCAGACAAAAACCAAGATATGCCCGGTTCCTCATCGATATCAATGCCTGTGGGCATCACCTGGAGCAACAATAGTTGCGCATACGACGCTGTAATAACCATCTTCTATCACCTATGGAAAAAAGATTACGACAAATGGAACGAACATTTTAGTTCTATGATGATGCAGCGCCTGGGGCCACTAACCACTCGTCTGAAGGATGTCGTCGATGATAAATGTTCCCTGAATTCAGCCAGAGATTTTCTTATAACGATGATGAATCAATACAGACCTGAATATTTTCGGATTGGACGCGAGACATCCGTCACAGAACTACTGGCCGGCCTTTTTAGCACAGGGCGACCAATTATCACGAGCAGACTTGAATGCCCGCAGCAACACGTTCTTCTGAATCCCCATCCCACCACCCTCAAATCTGCTGTTCTTGAAAGGGTCAATCCGAACATATCATCCATTGCAAGATGGGCGAGATGCTTACCTAGTGACCGGAGCAGGATACAGTGTCCAGTTTGCCGACAAAGATTGCGTAGATGTTTCGCCTGGGCTGGTGAGGTGCCAAATATACTAATCTTCAACTTTGACCCATTGTACACAATTCAAATAGAAAAAGAAATAACAGTAGCCTTATCTACGCCGTTACAGAAGAAATTCAGATTAGCAGGGGTAATATATTACGCGAGGAATCACTATACTTGCTGGATAGTTTGTGAATCCGGCGACGTCTGGTTCCATAATGGAATGATGATGGGCCAAAAATGTGAATTGGAACCAGTTGCAGATGACCTCGACTTCCTACATGACAGAGGTGCTTCTGCGACTGCTGCAGTATATGTCGCCTTCACTCAATGAATTGGTTTTACAGTTGACATGAGGGATAGTTGGGTCTTCGAACGTCTTCGATACTAAGTTGCGCTTCCGATAATATAACTTCTATTAACCGCGTTCCAAGGGTAATCGTCGTACAGAGGGTCGTTCGAAACTAGATCTGGAGAAATATAGATTCGCGCTGTCAGTCCCAAGGAACGACAGACATCAACAATCGAACATACGAACGCCACTTAAAATTCCAACCAATTGTCACTCTCTCGCTACTCCCTTGTCTCGCCTTCACCTACGCCCGTACATCCTCACCACCGCACCACTTCCCATTATGATCACCTCTCGTAGTCTGGCGATTAGCCAGTGGTGTTGGAGGAGACAGCGCCAACACCATGCTCAGCCTATGGCATGTATCATTCAACTTCGCCGACAGCGTTATATTCGTAGGGTAGTCCATCTCTGTGTGGAATTAGTACAACAGAACTTGCGATATGTGTGTTCTCTGAACAGTGGGGGTGTTTTGAATCCAGACAAGTGCAAAACATATTAGCTCACCCTGCAATTTATTGTCGCACAGTTTGAGTGAACAGATGAGGATGCTCAGCCAAGTGAAATAGAACATTGATTTTAAATATCGCATGTATTCGTGCCATCTTCAGCCAATGTAGTGTGGATTGATGTATGGAGGCTGAGAAAAAAAGGGGTAGACGGTCGCTTGACGCATCATAAGTATTCGTAGTATTTTCTACACAAGAAAAGAAGCAGATGCATGTATATATGCGCAACCGTCGCGTCAGACGAAATGTATCAAGTAGTGGTAGCGTGTAGGATGAGGGGGGAAAGCGCGGTATGAAGTACATCCAGGACGTCGAACAGTTGGTTCAGGTCGATATCAAAATTGACCTGAAAGAAATAAAAGGTGAGACTTGCATCGACAGTCATTGCAATGAAATAACATACTATATGTCTGTAATGCGACTTTGAGCTTCAAGCAGGTGTGGTGTCTTTGTCATGACCCCCGTAGCTGTCCCTAGGAGAGGATGAGGTTTTGGTGACGTGTTCTTCTCCGCCCGAGAGTTCACTGGGTGAGGGTGAGGGCGGTGGTTCACGTGTCGTTCCTTCCTCGAACGCGTTGCGTGTCATCGGATCGATGTCTTCCACGCACTCTTCTTCACCTCTCTGGCCCTCGGTCTTCCTCATAGCGTGGCCATTGACCAGAGTTCTTTGTTGTACTACGTTCTGTGTCGGCATGTCAAGCTCGATCTTCAGAGTGTAGGCGTCTCCATCGGCAGCATCACCTTCATCTGTGTGGCGCTCGTCATCTGAAATTTTTTGGCTAGGTTCACCGCGTTCGATCTTCTGCTCATTGTGATTCATATATGGCTCTACAGGGAAGTCCAGGATGTCAGGGAGACGTTTACATGCAGTAGTCTGATTGTCTGTACCCGAATTATTGTTTTTTGCTGGAGGGTCGATTAGATGTTTAAGCTGGTAGTGGGCTAGAGCATTCCAAGACGATGGGTAAGATGACATGATGGAGGTGAAAAGATAAAGGATAACATACCAGAAACTGCATAAAAAAGTACATTGAAGATGGTGAATTGGGTGACAATGTAAGGGAAGTGCCGACAGAATAGATTCAGCATTTGATTTATTATCTAATGTGACCTGGCCCGTGCGTGGTGTGCCTGGATTTGGTTTCAGCGTCTACAGCCCGCACTTACCTTCCACATTTTTCGTGTTCGCTCATCACTGTAATCACGCCTATACATGTTGACAGTGTCAATCAACGATCGCTTCTGCTCACTCATGATTCAGACATGTCGTACAGAACACGGACAGATATTTCAGGTAAGCTCCAAGCTGCAACTGGACTTCGAACAGCTGTGCAACTGATTTTATCATCTCAGAATAATGCCTTGCTGCAAGATATCGATCCGTTGGCACACCACTCGAAATATGCGTGAATTTGCGGACTCACAGTTGTTACTAGTGAGTGATCTGCACTGTTGAAAATTGAAAGGATATTCATTGAGTTGGGATGGAATTATTTGCTTAGTGTACACGGAACGACGGGAGGTACATGTCGTTTGAGGACACAACTTGAGATCCCCCCGCACACCTAAAGAAGGGTACGTCGTCATCCGTATCCCTGCTGAGTGCGTACCATTCACGCTCGCTTGAGCCAGGTACCGCTGCGATGGTCTTTACTATCTCGGCGAAGTGAATGCGCGTCTCAGCCTCGTTGACGTGGAGTTTGACCTACATAACATATAAACCCGCGTGCACTCAAAGAAGAGGAAACAGGGTTTTAGAGGATGTCATTTTGACTTCTGTTCTGGCACGACCATGGGAGCGAATGATACATTGATAGCGAATTTCATTGTGCACCGGCCACTACACCCCAGAACGAAAGGCAGGAACAGCAGATGCTGAGCAGCACCAGATATTGCATCGAGCACTCTACCTTTCTGTTCTTGAGAACATGCCACGACCTCCTTGCGCGTTGTCCATGCCTGCTGTAATCACATTAACAATCTGGTGATTTCGCTACAACATCAAGTTCAGGCTGCTCAGATAGGTTTGAGTAGCCTCGACACAAACGTTCTCACTATCGTCGATACATTCAAAGGCATCACTTCCAGCTCGAGAAAAGAAAGGAGCTCTGGAGTCAGATATCTCCGTTGGTTGGTCTACAGGTTACTAGCAGGAGAAAGATACGCAGGACACTTGTTAGCCTTCCGCTCTCTACCCAGCGTTGTACCCCTCCCACTTTGTTTCGCTCATCGTGAACTCCTTACATGCCCCCTCATCATAAACTCGTTCCGACTCTGTCCGTCAAACAGTCGTTGCGGCTCTGTTCGTCAAACTCTCGTCGCGCCTACGCTCTCGCAACCTTGTTGCCCCTCCACTCGTCACAAAGTCGTCACCCATCCTCTCATCCTAAAGTTTTTACGCCTCCGCTAGCTGTGAACACCCGTCAGCTCACTCGTCGACTCCTCGTTGTGCCTCTGTTCATCAAACACTCGTCAGACCTACGCTCTCACAACCTCGTTACCCCTCCACTCGCAACGAACTCGTTACTGTCCTCTTGTCCTAAGTCCGTTACGCCTCCACTAGCTGTGAATGCTCATCAGCCTACTCGTCATTAATCTCCTACCTCCGGCTGCCATCGCACCTGCCTTCCAGCGTTCACTTTGCATGTATTCGACGAGATGAGCACAGGTTTGACGACGCCGCCTTTTTATCTCGGGCATCGTTAACCTGAAGGACTTACAGTGTATTCAGATCTATTTTGGGATGTCCTGAAAAGGCCTCTCAGCGCGTCAGAAGTAGAGGGGTACATATATGGGTATCAAATTCTAAACCGAGGGCCTCCTGGAGGTGAGGCAATAAAGGCCGGACGTAGCATCAACCCGGAGAGGCAAAAGAAGGAGTGGAGGAGGCAGGATCCATCGCAGGATCATTCTTGGTTTAAACCGATTTTCTCTTGTCGTTCACACCGCGTCAGTAAGATCGAGTTTCCCCTCTTTTTACTGTGTTGTATTTTGACAGCCCACAGAACAATTATTGCACATTGTGCTTGAAGACTGTTGTTTGGAGCGTCCACGTACAAAATGCACCGACTGTAAGTGTCTCCTCTTTTTCTATCCCGGCCCCTACCTTTTTTTTTGATTACATGGGTCGCAGGTGGCTGCCGGCACCGGGAGATCTTTCATTTCTGCAGCAGGAACACTTGGCGTAACGAAATTGTTGAGATTGTGGAGGATATCGAAAGCGTGGTGAACGAAGTTCATGGGTAGTTCTCTCGTTTGTTCGGTTGTCGCAGCTTAATATTGTACGATGCCGGTCCCAGACTCAGTATTACTTCCTGCGTAGTATCTTGAAACGCACTCTTTTGTATATGTTCACGCTATGTATTCGGGCAAATTTGAAGGTCGATGTTTATATTCGAACGCAACCACTTCTCGTTTACATGTGTTTTACAGCTAACACTTGTAATTTCACGGTATTGCATTGGTAGGAGAAAAAAAAAAGAAGAAAAAAAGGGGGATTAGGACTCGTACCTGCCATGCACTGCAGTGGCCCTCACTTCGCTAGTCCGAAGAACTTTCAGGAATGCTGAGAACCATGAGTGATGCCCTTCTGAGTCCAGCTTGATAGATTCTCGTAGCGCTGCATGAAGGTAAGTGCCATGTGGGCGCTGGAGTGCGTATAGATAAAACCTTATAGCTAGTTCCATTCTTCTGAATCTGATTGGCCAGATACCTGTTTCCGTGAACAACGTGACAGTGACGGCTTTGCTTGAAAGACCTAGGAGGCGCCTAAAAAAGCTCTCCTGTACCTTCTCCAGCTGCCCACCTACTGTCATTGTCGAATCCAATGCTACTTCTGCCCCATATATTAGATGGGGATTGACACAACCCATATATAGGATCCGTCCCTCATTCACAGGCAGTTGTCCGATCATCGATTCTAGGTGTAGGATACAGTGAGCGACCGTCGTAGCCTTCTCCGCTTTTGCAACGTAGTGAGGACGCAGAACCGCATGGAAGCAGTCTGCTCTGAAGCTTCCACAAGCAAAGGTCATACCCACATAGGTATATTTCTCTACCACAGCCACAACACTATCCACAAAGTAGAATACCGGCATCACCTCAGGTATGTCACCGTGATACCCTACGACTGATTTGATTGCGTTAATAATCATAAAATTCTTCTGGCACCAGCTATAAAATAGTTTCATCTTCCGTTGAAGTCCCTCTGGGGAGAGTGCCAGCAGTAGGAGGTCATCTGCCTGCTCCATATGTGATATTAGCAGGCCAAACAGCTCCACATCATCTGCTGTCTTTGGGATATCAAAGTCTGCAAAGTACAAGATCCATAGCATAGGTGACATAGTGTCCCCTGCCAGGATTCCTATCATTGATTTAAAATCTGACTCTGACATCGACTCTCCATGTCGCACTTTATACCGCATTTTCTGGTATATCATCCTTAACCAGTCAAAGATCTTACCCCCTGCACCTTTCCTCCATAACTTGAGCCATAGTGTCACTCTGTGTACAGAAGGAAATGCATTGGAGATGTCGACACATGCCACCCATAGGGTGCATCTGTTTGACCTTGCTTTCTGTATGGCTGCTCTCAAGATGAATGCGTTATTATTCGTGCGATATTCCTTTCGGAACCCATTCTGTGATGGAGGGATAAGGTGGTGTGAGTTTGTCCATTCTTGGAATCGAGTAAGGAAGAGCAATGTAACAAACTTGAGCATGCAGCTCTCAAGTGCCACTGCCCTGTATCCCTCTGGGTCGTTCACTGCCTTACCCTTCTTTAGCACTCCAACGAGTAGTGATATGATCCATATTGCTGGATTGTCCTTAGTACGAAGACAATCATTGATCAAGGTTGTTACTAGTGTGCTGTCCATCTTCCTGATCTGAGCATAATGCACTTCATCCAGTCCCGCTGCGCTGCGTCCGGGATGTAGATCACCCAGCTGTTCCTTCGCAGTATCAATCTCACTGACTTCAAACAGTCGATCAAAAAACTTCTCTGTTGTTGTATCGACAGTGTGCTCCGGGATCAGATCCACTATATGCTCGTTTACATGATACTGTGTTGCATCAAATGATTCAGGTAGTGGATTGAGTGGGTTCATTCGGGGCTCAAAGACTTCGAGAAGGCTGGCAACTGTGACCTCATCACTGTCCTGGAGGGATGGGCCTGCCAGTTTGCAAAAAATCTCCCAGAACCTTCTGCTATTCACACACATTGCCGCTTCACGGAAGTCGGCCATGTTTCTGTCCTGCCGCCGCAATACTGCACTACAACCGCGATGATTGTCGAGACATTTGACATCCTGCTGCCCAAGGGGGGATATGTGTGGATGATGATCAGCCTGCCCTTCGCGAGCAATGGGAGAGGGTGTGTCTGTAGTAATCTTACATCGACCTGATGACTGCTCACTACTTTCCTCCAGGAATGTTGGGAGATGTTCAGGCAGCAGTGGACAATGTGTTATCCGGTTCTTGGTTCCTTCCTCAGCCAGTGCTTCTGCATACTGCAAAGGGCTAGCCACCTGCCCCCTGGTACTATCCTTATCCCTCCATGCTATATGTAGCGATGCTGTCCGATGTCTAATGCAGTCTACAACACACTTCATAAGGTCGCCGTTTGCACACACCCAGTTAGTCTTAGCATTGCGCTCCGCAAAGTGAGTGAGGGCCTCTGCAGCGAACTTAGATGTTGTGATCACAATCAGTGGGCAATTGGTTGGGAAGTGTTTTATAGCAGCCCAGATTGCAAATAGCTGTGTACGACGTTCTGACAGGGCTGGCCCTGGCACTCGCAATGCCATATTATGGCGAGAGCCCATGCCGACATATACCCCAGCCCCTCCTCGAACATCCATAGACCCTACACCACTACAGCTACCCCATACGTATATTTCTGACGGAGCAGCACTTGCCGTATTCTGGTTGGGAAGGAATCCATAGATGTGTACCATAGGATCTGATTTAGACTTAGCCACTGACTGAACTACTTCAATGTATCTCCTGTCCAGCTCCGAGTATGTAGGAAGGGAGACCTTCAATATCGTTCTACTTCGCCTCTGCGTGGATGGTATCTGGCCAGTCATGAGAATCGATCTAGGCCACTGTACTCTGACGAGTATGGGTGCATGATCTGACCATTCCCCCCTGTCACCCACTCCAAAGGCTAACGTACGTTCCCACATCGCCTCGCAAGCTATGGCATAGTCAATAACTGTATTGCCATTGGGCTGGAAGGAGGTAAGTTCCCCAGACAGTGGACCAAAGCGTTGTGTGCACCCATTCAGTATAGTGAGGTTCAAAGCGCCAAGTTCTCTTATCAGCCTTCGTCCGTGGGTGCAAACTTTATCATCCATCGATACCCTGCTACTGAAGATACTTGATGAGGATTGCAGACAGCCCGTGCGTGCATTCAAGTCAGTCATCAGAAGTATAGGGAGGTTACGAATTCGGAATGAAATGAAGAGTTCGTCCTTTGGTGTGGGCGACTTTCAGCCAAGTTTCGTTCCCTCAAGATGGCCTCCGCTTCGACCGGAGCTCGTTTATCCTTTTATGGTATTTGTTTGTTTTTGTTTTTATAGCGCTCGTATCTTCCTGCTTTATGGTCAATTTATGGTGTTCAAGCTCTTTCCGTCCGATTCTGTTTGTCTGCGTCAAGAAAGTATTTTATTATTGGACTTGGAATGTTGTCTTTACATTCGCTTATGTTTTGTCTGAGGTTTTGTGCTACCTACTCTGTTTATGTCTCAAAAGTCGGTGGAGGCGGACGTTTTCAACGCCATCTCGACGTCTGTTGGAGCCTGGGCCTGACCTCCCACTCCCCTGGCCCCTTCCTCGACCTCTCCCTTTTCCTCCGTTCCCGGTCCTCCTATCTCGGTTTCGGCAAGCTCCATATGCGCCTTCTTCTCTCTGGCGCGTGCGGCCATCTCGTTGAGGTGGCCAGTTTTCCTCTTCAATTTTGCCGATGGTTCTCTCAGCCTCTTCATCTTGCCTGTGTCCTTGCTTTTTTGTCAGACTCTCTCTCTCTCTTGGCGGTACAGGGATATAGATGTTGTACTCACCTCTGTTACGGAGGAGTCCAGCAAGGTCACACACCTCAGCACACCCACCGTTCGGTATCTATCTTTACCTGTTTGGACTGCCAGAAGAGATAGCTGGACTTCCACTAGGTCCCCGACCGTTATCTTACTGGGTGACACTTCCTCGAACCTGTAATCCCGGGGAAGGGAGTGTAAGCTTTTTCAAGGTGAGCCAGTAACGTGAAGTCTCACCACGTTTCACCCCGTTGATTTTCCTTCCTCTGTTGATATTCCACTATGTTCTCCGCTAGATGTATGTGACCGCTCCCGGCGATGCTCTGAAGAATTCCTTTCGGGTCGACAGCGGGGCTGATAGTCACTGCTTCTTCTCTCTTTGCTGCACCCCTTGCCGTGAAATACCTGTTTGATATTTCTAGGGCATTCCACCCTTTACAGCTTACCACGATATTGCTCTCTTCCATCCTCCTGTCATCGATGTGTCTCCGGAACTGAGAGTCCACGACACCTACACCGCATACCGCCTCTTTGAAAGTCTTTGTGCCCATGCCTGTAATGGTTATAGATTGCCTGAGATGGGCAATCTTCACGTTCCTGTATCCTCTTGTCAGCTCCTTGCATTCTGCGCTGCTCTCTGGTGTCTGCCTCTCACCTGCCTGGCTTATTGTATACGGGAGGTAGGTCCTTCGACGACACGACACCTTGAATGCGGAACACGATTTCCTCCATTTCCCCTTCCTCCGTTACTATCAACCTCCAAGCGGTGGGCATGCCTGTTTCCATGACTTGCACCGTGTCCGGCCAGTTTTTCATCTAAGTGTGTGTCAGCCTCCTCTTTTGGGCCCACTGGTTGTATTAGACTTACCACTGCTAGCTCAGCCAATCGGGGTCCTGCCTCCGGGACCTCTTTTCTCTCATCCGCATACCTTTGCAGTAGATTCTCTAAGGTTCAGGCTCTTAGTGTCGTATCCTGTCCTCCACGATGGCTTACTTGTACTCACTTGCATTCTCAACGTTGTAGTGTTCGTCCATCGTTTTTTGTGCTTTAGTTCTTCTGTAGGTGGGAGGGGATGTACGTGGATGGGGGGTGGGAGTAAGGACTTCTCCTTGGTGAGTTGTTTTCCTTGTTTGCAGTGCCCCCCGTTTCCCTCGCTCTTTCCTTCTATCTATGCCTATTTGGACCTGCTCAGGTCTATCTGTCGACCTCCTCGGATCTCTTAATTACCTTTGTGTAGTCCTTTATTTAATATATTATTGGATTCCCTTTATAGGCAGGCGTCCCTGGGTTCTTTGCCTCCGCTTACTTGGCTTTGGACTTGCATAAAAAGTGCTCCGTTCATTTCTTCCCCTGCCTCGCTTCCCCAAGCCTCTTTTCTCTTCTGCATTTTCAGCTCGTCTATCCCTTTCTCGATGTCTTCTGCCACTCAAACCCCTTCCGAACCTGATCAATTGGAGGAATATGTTCCTGCTCCGCGAGTACTAGGAGAGCATCTGTCTAGGCTTGCGTCCGGGTCTAAGATTACCATTACCAGGCAAGTGGTGGAGGTGCGTTATTAATTTCTTTCAAATACCTTTTCCTTGCCTTTCCTGTCTCTTACCTTTGTGGTAAAGGCCTATGGAGATATT
>RCHF01000827.1:0-12139 GCA_003987895.1 Neonothopanus nambi
GTATTGAAAATGTATACAATGTATACAAGAATCTAATCAGAACACAAAGAAATCAACAGTTTATTAGATTGGGCTGCTTATGTAATCATAAAAAACTCGTCCATTAGACTCAGAATGTAATGGTTTGTATTGAAAATGTATACAATGTATACAAGAATCTAATCAGAACACAAAGAAAATGAATAGATTTAGTTCTTTGTATACTTATGACGGAGTTTTGAATAGATTTGAAAAGACTTGTGTAGTTCTAGTATGGAGCTCAGAATACATTCAAATTGAAGTATGATTCAAGCTAAAGAATGGCCTTTTGGCTCAGTTGGATTTGTGTCTGCCATTGAGTACAGATCTTAAAGCCATAAAGAGTCACCAGTTCAATTCCCACTAGTTGCATTTAATAAATAGATTCTATGTATAGTTCACAATTGCTTAAGGTTAAGTAGTAGTTCAATATAGAGATTATGGTTGCATAAGATAACTAAGTTCCCATGTCTGCTAGGTTGGAGGCACTTGAGAAGTGAGTACGTAATAATATTGTTTTTTTTATTGTGTAGTCTGGACAAACCTGAGGTGACCTGGGATAACCTGGAGTGACCTGGAGTGACCTCAGATGGCCATGGTGACCATATTTTGACTATAAAACACAGAAGTTCTTGTGGTGACCTGGGTGACCTGGGAAACCTGGAGAGCCATAGATACTATAGTTGCTCTTTTTAACCTGAAGCAGCCTCTGGTCCAGAGGCCCTTTTCCTGATGCAATGGTTTCCAAAATGACAAGACAGTCTTTGAAGAGGGGAACGCAGAGGAAATACAGGCATGGCGTGAATGGCAGCATAGTTGCTGGAGCAATATGTTACAGAAATTTCAAGTGTGGTGAGGCAACATCAGTTGATAGGACCCTCATTTCTATTGCGATGTACTATTGTACATGTACTTTGTGATATGTATGTGCCATATTTTGGCATCACTTTCTACCTCATGCTGAAGTACTTACTTTTGTAATTCATCTGCAGATGTATCTTCTTGTTCCCACTACTTTCTCCTGATCACTGATGTACCCATCCACCATATTCTGAACAAAAATGCTATTTGAAATTTCTTGTTCCTTAACTATGATGTGTGCCATGTGAGATACTAGAGGAGGGTCCAATACCACGAATCACAAATCTATCTGAGCACTGAAGTGGTGAATGGGGAGGAGGGGGCTGAACATCAGTAGCAGGGGACGTGTATAGCAGCGTGGAGCTGACATGAGACCATATGGTTATGTGGGTAAACAGGAATCAGTTCATATCATGGTTGATAAATGTTGCAGGCCATGGCTCATCTCTCTTCCCTCCATCCACCATCATCACCCACCCTCAGTGATACTGACCTTTGGGATCAGCTGGAGGACTTGGATAGGCAATATGCTGCAATCAGCATGTCTTTGCAACATATTCTGACTTGTCAACTGAGACTTTTTGGTACAAGAGGCACAAAAGTTCAGTGGTTCTACAATGTCTACAAGGGTGACTCACCAGGCTGTTATATCGACTGGTTTGCTATCCATTTCATTATTGTGTAGTATTAATTTTCTAATCATGCTACCTGCTAGGGCTAAGGCTAGTGCTTGGGTGACTGGATATCCTGGGAATGAACACAAAAAATATAGTTCATACAACCAGGCGTTGGAAGGATGGCAATCATATTGCCTCTCAAATCACTCACATCCTTCCAATTTCGTAGATGGAACAGAGTTTGATGCCCCTTCAGCCTCACATGAGCCTATGCCTGTGACTCCACCATCTACATGACACAAGTTTGAAGCCATCCCATCTGACAATGAGCACCATGCTTGTTCACAGCCCAGTAGTTCAGTCTTGCCTTGTCGCACAACTGCAGCACCCTCATCCATGCGAGTCGTGTGTGCATTCTTTGGAGCTTGGTCACCCCCACGCCTTGCTGATCCTCCTCCACAACAATGCCACTGGGCAGTTGTAGCTGGCATTGAAAGCAGTATTATGTCCTTGTGTGTAACTTGCAATATGTTCAAATTAGCAAACTAACAGGGTCTTATCAGAGCCACTCTCAATGATGTTCTTAAGGAGAGTTGCCTCTGGGGGGTGGACTTGGTCATGAAGGAGATTGAAGATGTCCATGAGGCCAAGGAATTCTTTGCATGTTTAAGCCTGGCATCAGAGGCTGACACAGATGTTAAACCTGACAAGGAGAAGCATAACATTCATGATTTTTAGTGCCATTCGTGTACCTTATTCAGGTCTTTGTGTTTGATAGCTGTCATGTACTGTGGTATCATTAGATGTGTCTTGCTGCCAGTGTAAAACTTGTAAAAATTGAGGTGAAACTTGTTTAGTAATCAAAAAAAAAAAGCAATGATAACAAGTGAACATTCCAGACATAATGTAGATAAGACATCATTGCACATTTTTAGGGGGAATATTTAACCTGGGCAGATTCATATGATCAAGTGTAATTTGGTGCAAATCGTTGATCCTTGAGACTGTAACCTGCAAATTGCCCATCTTGTCCATGATTTTCTCATGTTGAACCTCCAACTCCATCAACTGCATTTGCAGCTTGTGCATTCCATAATTCAACTACTACAATTCCTTTTCCAACCTCCAGTGCTGTACTTCAAGTTGGTCCAAGCAGCTCTCCACCATGACGCCAGTGAAAGTAGGTGCCAGCTCCTTATTGGCCATACCTAAAGAGGCACAGTGGTAATCTGAGGACACAAAAAATTAGATAGTGTTAGATAGGGAAAAAAGAAAATCAAAAAAATAATTTAATGAGAGACAGAGCCTGAGAAAACTTGTGAAATATAGAATGTACATTGCACTTGTGCCCACTCCTCATCATCCAGATCATCAAGGGAGGTATCACATTCCAGAGAACCTTCCCATGTCAACCCTAGACTGTAGAAATCAGGGCATAGGAGATGTAGGGGGTTGACCCAACCTGTCCTGAAACCAATCATATCTGTGCCCCAGCCGGGGCCCATGCCCCATGCACTGCCAGCTCCTGCATCAGGCAGGACAGCAGGCTGGTGGGCGTCCTCATTTGTGTCCTTGTTCACCTCTTCTTTCACCTCCTTGTTGAGTGGAGTAGGAGCCTGACGAGTGCCAGTGTTGGTGTGCAAAGGCCCAAAATTCCAAGTGGACATGGTGGCAGGGATGATGGAGACTGTGGCGAAGGATTGGCTTACTTATCACGCATATAAGATTTCAAATTAATGCATATTTTGCAGATACTACTCTGATATGCCATCCAACAAAATAGGCCAGGGCAAATGGTAAAATAGTCATCTTTTGATCATATGACTGAGTTGACTGTGTTCCTACCCACCAACCAGTGCAAATACTACGACACTCTGCCTGTCAGCAATAAAACTATTACACATTTTTATCTCCACCTATGGATAGTACACCAAACACCACACTTTCCCTCTCACCCAGAGCAACAGACATAGTCAAAGGCATGGACAATGTTTCCACAGCTGCCCAACATGGTAGTAAGAGAGGAGACATGGCCTCGTTGTCTGACAATGACCAGAGCAGGTCTCGGGACACGACATCAGCATCTGACAACCACCCAGCTCCATCCACACCTACTGCCAGCCATGCAGAGTCTCTCAACAGCTCCAGCACAGGAAAAAAACAACAGGGGCAATTGGCATATGTGAAGAAAAAGCGAGGTAACAAAGGAAATTTTGCTGGGGAACAGCTGGAATTATTAGAAGAGCACGTAAAGGAGTATTTGGACTTACCTGACAAGGCGCAGAGGAGCATGTGGTTGAAGGACTTCAGAAATGAATGGTTCAAGTGATATCCTTGGCATAACGTAGAAATGCTGCAGGAATTCGAGGTTCTGGAGCAGAACACAGTCAATTTGCACGAAGGTTCTGATAGTGAACACACCCAACTCACTAAGGAGGAACAAGCCAGTCTGGAATGGAAGCATGACCAGTCTCGAGCCAAAATTGTGAAAGCCAGCCAGGATGTGAGTACAGAGATAGTTTTCCTACAGGTCTGGATCACTGATTAGATGTGTCATTTAGCAACTAAACTTGTGGTTCTACTGCAGAGCTCAGTGTCAGAAACAGGTGTGCTGGCCGAGGGGCTGAAAGGGCTGTCCAAAATCTTGAAGCAGCTTCGAGATGTAGGCCAGCCCCCATGAAGGATGGAGGATTACAAGTTCTATATGGCACATCCTGAATTCACAGATAAGTGTCAAGAAGAATATAAAGTGAGATGGCTGTATGCGAACAAACTGTCAGGCCAATGTTTGATGTTTCAATGTTCTGTGGTGCAGGATCTTCTTGCAAACAAGAGCAAAGAGGTGAAGGATAGAATCAAACAGGAGAACATGGCGGCCTATGAGAAGAAATTGGCCACATACAAGATTTTGCTTGGAGGCAAAGGTTTTACCCTAGATAGCCAACTCAGTGATGAGGGTGAGGAGCGTAAAGAGATCGATGAAATGGTGAGAGACGCATGAGTAGAGTATGAGCTTTGATGTCAGGTGTGGCAATTCTAATTGTTCTATTTCTCACCGTCAGGTGTCGAAGAAACGTGACACGCTTCATGCAACTGATTCTTGATGGTGTCCGAAACCAGACCAGCCTCCATCTCACTTTATTGGCAGGGGCTCCCCCTGAGGAGAACAAGGAGCATTTTACACCTCTCACATATGTCTTTCATTGTCCTGTATAACTTTCTGAATCTTATCTTTTCTTTGCAACAGGCTCAGCACTGGAAAAACATGGGGTGATGATGGGAAGAAGTTCCAACTTTGGGGAGGTTCCATGTTCCAGGAAAAGGTGATGAATTTATTCATGATATATTTGCTCACAATGCAACAAAGTGAGTGCTTTAAAGTTCATGTCATGCCAATAGGTGCTAATATGGGTGATGATTCATTAGATGGCAAGAACTTAAAACCTTCATCTTCCTCTGTCATCACAGACTCTGCTAGAGCACAAATGGCTCAGGCCCTCAATGACACTGTGGTGCCAGCTCCTATTCAGGCTAAAGCATCAACTGGAGGGTGCCAATGAAGTTGATGGGGTGATGAAGATTTGGAGAGTGCTCAGAGCTCAGAAGATGATGACAAGGAGGGAGATGATGGCAAGGACTTCGATCTGAACACAGGTGATGAGGAGCTGCACTACACAATGAGACGATTAAGGAGTTGGCCCAATTGCCAGACTTGGAGCATCATCAGAAGATGAGTTGGCTGGCTAGGCTGGCTGGGATGAGATCATTGGATTTTCAAATTGAGAACAACAAGTTGAGGAACAAATGGTTGCTGTTGAGCATCTTCACTGAAGGTTCTGCTTCTGAGATGTTGGGATTCTCGAAACCACCTCCCAAACCTCGTCAGAAGCATCCCCGATCCCCCCCTGCTCCTACTCAGCAACCTACTACTCAAGCAAGTGCACAAATGCATAGTGCAAGCTCAGACATTGTCAATGAAGGTGAAGATGAAGGCCTTGCTGGTTCCTGTGCTTCAATGGAACCTCCTGCTACCCCTGCTACCCCAAACCTTCCTTCTGCAACCTCTACTACCTCTGTTGTTGCTCCTGCTACCCCTGCTATTCCAAAGATACCACCTGCTACCCCTGCTATCCCAGAAGTCCCACCTGCTGCCCTTGCTACTCCAAATGCATGGCCCACTACCTCTGCTATCCCAAATATCCCACCTGCTGCCCCCACTACCCCAAATGAGCCACCCACTCCCTCTGCTATCCCAAATGTCCCACCCGCTGCCCCTGGTACTCCAAACAAGCTGCCCACTCTTCCTATGACCTGTCTCATTCCTCCTGCTACAACTTCAGCTTCAAACAAGTCTCTTTCCACTGCCATGATGGTGACTACTTCAAACAAACCAAATGTAGCAGGGACTGCCAGCAGGGGCAGCTCTGACTCAACTTACAGTGCGAACTCTTTGCTAATCAAGGAAGATGCAAGAAATCATTGGCCGTGCTGGGTCAGGAATGTGTATGCCTATCTTACAGATGCTAAAGTGGCATGTGGGGACCTGTGGATTAGGTTGGTGAACTGCTGGGTGATGCTCAAGGAGAAAGGCTATGAATTTAACAATCCTAATGGTTTGGTAGGTCTATAATGAAATGTGTGGTACTCTTACTGATCGATTTAACAGCATGCATGTTTTAAGAAACCAGGTCAACCAATAGTAATCAATTGGTGGTTTAAGAACATGAAAACTACAGCCCATGACCCTCCTGAAGAACAATTTGGCACAGTTGAAACTTTCTCTGTGAGCTGGTGGATATGGTGGTCTATAATTAACCTAGTATGGTGAGAAAGGTATCACACTGGATGTCTGCTTGTAAGAGGGGACTGTGATGGCGATTGGGAGGGTTTTGATAGACCCAGAGAGTGTGGCCTGCTTACAGTCATGATGTGCCTTCAATGGTGGCACAAGCACCTGCAGGAGGATAATGAGGCAGATTGGAACCACATGAGAGAGGATGTGGAGTGGGTGGTGGATGAATTGATCAAAGAATGAGTGTATGTGATTTTATTTGGGTTGAAAGGTGCTTGTTTTGATAAGGTTTTGGCTCTGAAGATCAACTACCAAGCATAAGGCTGGGCCTAAGCACCCTAGAGACATTGAAGATGATGAGGAGACAGGTAGGCATGTCACACACTCTCGACATTGATTGGTTCACTCTCCTGCAGAGCAGGCATCTTTTCTTTTCATATCACTGTTCCTGCAGGGTATTTGCACATGCTTGGATGAAGAGGTGCTGACATTTCTTTTTGTCCATGTTTTAATGTGTTACTTTGTGTTGTTTGGTACAATTTGTTATACAAGGAGAATATATGATTAAACATGTTTTGTTTGGTGTAATTTAGTGAGATAAATAAATAGTTTCGAGCCATTTAGCAAGGTTAGTAGGTGCTGACAATAGCAATGCTGATGTAAGGTGTATGCTGGTAGKACTAGGGACAGACTGTACTCTACTCACTACACATTAAATGCACCTGGCTAGAATCTACACACTATGCATTGTAGGCTACAACCATGGGTGTAAAACCATTTCTTATTAACAATTAGTGCTTCCCTTCCTCACCTCTTGACATGTCTCAACTTTTGTCTACTGCCCCTTCCACACTTGAAGTCCACCAGGCTCAAAAATGACCATGTCCTGATTATCAGGAGATGCTGGAACAAGGCAATCGAGTACACTCTTCAAAACAACTGAAGACCAAGAAAGAGCTGCTTCAAAACAAGTTGAAATCAAAATCTAAGCCTTCCAAACCTTTGAAGTCAAAGACTGGATCTCGATTGGTGAGTAATGGCTTTGTTTCGACTTCGTGCAGGAACTCATATTTTTCTTAGCTTCATGCTCCATCACCTGCAAATTGGGAAAGACATGAAAAATCCTTTCTTGCCTTTGATGATGAACAGGTGTCCTCGATTGCAACTGACTTAGCGGACTCACCCTCTTTCCACCAACGTCATGCCCTGTGTTCTCAAACTACTTCGCCACAAGAAGAACCTTTGGTAAGTAGCATATTGTTCTATTTCTACTTCCCTTTCCTTGATTACTTCTTTTCTAGCTTGATCTGGAGGCTGAAGAGAGCGATGGCCCTGTCTCCAATGCACCTCCTGCTCGATCTCCTCCTTCTGCCACAGACAACGATGAAGAGATGGTAAGTTTCTCCTTTACTTTGTTCTTTTTCTCTGACTTCTCTTTCTATCTCTCCTAGGAACCTCCCTCCACTCAAGACAAAGAGCCTGCTCTCAACAACGAGGAGGAGGAAGCATTGACTGATGACAATGAGGAAATGGTAAGTCTTCCATTCTTTCTTTCTGTCTAACTTCATATTCTTTACAGGAACTTGCGGATACCACCAATGCTGCTACCTCTGCTGTCAAGATGACACTTGGAGCTCCAGAGGGTAGTAATTCCACTGTCGAGGCCTCTAACAACATTGCATGTGATGCTAGTGAAGAGGTCCTGCCTACAGGTGTGCCTCTTCTCATACCAGTATATATTCCTGACTTTTCAGATGAAGAATCTGAAGACGAAGAAGAAGAGGAAGATGTCCCCCTTGCACGTAAAGACAAGGGCAAACAGAAGGCCATTGTATCATCTGATACTGAGTCTGAAGCCTCTGGTGCTGAGGACAATGCAGAGGATGACACTACTCTTTACAAGGATATCCCTGCTCAGTTTGTTCTTGACTCAGTAAGTTTTCTTCCCATTCTCACTATCTGTTCTAACTTCATTTCCCTTCTAGATGAAGACCACCAAGCAACTTCAAGCCAAGTCATCTGCTGGTGCTGGCCCTTCACAGCCCTCCCCTTGAATGACGGTAAGTAGTTGATAACTACTTTGCACTCAAAGTCATACTTAATTCTTTTCTAGCGTTCTTGCTCCAAAACTCTCACTGCCACTGCTGTCAAGAAACCCTGGGCTCCTCATTGAGCACCAAAAGGTCAGACTGAGCCCACTAATAAGGTTCCACTTCGTTTCACTACACCCTCCACTGAGCCTGGTAATGATCCTAACTTGCGACAACTTAACATTGTCCTCCAAGTGACTTGTGGCAATACAAAGGGTCAACCTATTGAGCTCTCTCAATATTGGTTTGACTACATTCTACCACTCATTTCCGAGCACGGGGCTTTTGTCACTTGTAATTTCAGAAAGTTTATCTATCCCACTTGAGGTGGTCAACTGTACAACTTGGAGTCTGGAGAGATATTGGCTGGTGTTTGCTACTTCTGCCCTGACAAAGTCCCAGCAGGTGGTATTATAAACTATGATATCTCACTCAAACCTTATCCTCCTGTCACTTCACATCTTCAGTCTTATTCCACTGCAGCTAAGTCAATTGGCATTGTAAGTCTTCTACTTCCTCTTCTTAGACTTTGTACTAATCTCTTTCTTAGCCTCACCAATGCTGCTTGTCTTGTGTGGCAAGTCACAAATGCTGCATCTACAATGGTCCTAGGAAAACTTGTCAAGAATGTCATACCAGCCATACTAGCTGTACCTTCTTGTACACACCTCATATGATTGCTGTTGAGGGGGACGCCACATACAACTGTGGTGTCTATTCATTGCACAGTAAGTCTTATCTCTTTCTCTTTTTCTTATCTGTGCATTTGTATCACTCTATTGACTTTGTGCTCCAGATATCATTTGACTTCAAAATGAGATCTCCAACATGTACCAAAACATGGATCAAGCTCTCAAACTTGCTTACAGTATCAATAAGCAGATCAAGGATTGATTTGCTCAGATAATGGACATTATGAGCTCAAGCTTCTATTCCCATGGTTATGTGGTACTTGATCAACTTTGTGCCTCAGGTCAAATTGCAGAACAGGTTTTTCAAGATGTTATCCAACCCACCATTGAGACTGGCAAAATTACTACCATTAACAAAGACTCTCTGGCTGCTACCAATCACAATTAGTTGTAGTTATACAAGTATATAGCTTTCTGTGGGACCTCCTTCAACAGGAGTGTCCTATCTCTTCAATAGCTGTCTTCAACAGAAGCTGTTTTGCTTATTTGCTATTATCTCTATTGTACTTATACTAATCTTTTGGACTTCATGCTCGATCTTCTTGCTTTCTTGACTTTGATCTGTCTAGGTGGTGGGACTTATATATATACTTGAATTACGGACTTGTGTTTTTCTTTGCTTTAGCTACACAACACACTGCATTTTCTTGACTCTCCTTATTGTGTGACTTTAAGCTTGTAAGAATTTAACACAGGGTCCAAACCTGAAAATTTTCTAAGTCCAACTCCCGCTACATCTTCGATCTTAGCAAAATATGTATTGTGCAGAATCAAAATAACTTTCCACAGAAGGTTTTTGAATTTGACAATTGCATTTCACTATCTACCCCCCCCTCCCCATTTGAAATAGTGACTGTCCTAGTCACACCATACAACCACATGTGTAAGGGACTTGGACAATTTCAAACTGGAAGCAACATCACACTCGATCTATCAGAAACTCAATATCCTGTGTGATGTCATTAGAAACAAACAGAGGTTGTATAAAATGCTATAGTTCAGAAGGAAACTCCCCCCAACTAAAGATAACATCCCTTGCAAAGTCACTATGTCCAACAACAACAGTACTGAGGTTGAACTAATGTTCCTTATTGAGGAACTTCAGCCCTTCTACAAGTCTTATGAGGAGCATAAGAGCAAGAATGTTGACGATGCTAATTGTGTAGCTTCTCACTGTGCTGGAAAACTTGTAAGTATTGAGTATTTCCCCTTCTCCTGACATCGAGCTTGAAGTCTCCTTACAGCTYAATACCTTCAAAACTCATGCCAAGGCCACCCTTGGTAATCCCACCATTCATTCACTCACTATCTTCTTCTATAACAACCTTGCATGCAATGCTCAGAACAAGCTTACCACCCTTCACCATGAGTTGGGACCTTTCCACAGGAAGTGTGGAGCCTTGGAACCTAAAAAGCCCAAGGAACCTGCTATCTCTGCCAACCAACGGGACACCCCTTCAGCTGGTACTGAGACCACTGGTAAAGGTAAAGGCAAGACTTGTGCTTCTTGACAAGTAAGTTATCTCTTCCTGACTTCGTGCACCAAGTCATTTACTGACTTTGCACTTGATGTCTTTCTAGAAAACTCACAAGTCTGCAGCTCATGTTGAGAGCAAAGACAATGACAGAGACAATGAACACCAATCAGACTTCACCATGAGTGACAATGAAATCCCTTCTAACAATGATGCCAATACTAACACAGTAATGTTTTGTTAGCACTTCATGGTGTTGTACAGAAGGCTGTACTGACCCAGCTTACTGAAACTCTCCAGGCTATGGTTGTCAACAACGGTGAGGCCAAGACCACCACTTTGACTACTACTTCCAAGGTCGAACCAGCTGTCCCAAGTCTCAAACATGTAAGTAACCACTTTGCACTTGAAGTCATATAATCTATGTACTTCATGCTCAATGTCACTATACTAATGAAACCTTTATTCAGGCTCATACTGAGACTTGTCCCACTGTAAAACACCTTTACAGTCAAATTGCCAACATTGACTTACAATCTCCTTACTATCTCAAGGTTATGACTGTGCTTGAGAAGGGTACCACCAGACCTGCCAAGAAGAGCAAGGCTGGGCTCGCAGTGCTTGCACCTGCTCCACCCATCACTACCCTATGCTGTTTAAAAGTGGAAAAAAATAATTTGACAAATGTAACTGAATGAGACTAGACCATGTCCTTTTGAAATGTTTTCACACACTTAATTTGGATGATTGCACACATTCACATCTCAACTTGGATGATCCTGCACACATTCGTACCTCAACTTGGATGATTGCATGCATTTGCATCTCAACTTGGATGATTGTGCACATGTTCATACCTCAACTTGGATGATTGCACACATGTTCACAGCTCAACTTGGATGATCGTGCACACATTTTTAACTTAACTTGCATAAYCATCCAAGTTGAGGTATRAATGYRCRTGYRATCATCCAAGTTGAGATGCRAATGYAYGCAATCATYCAAGTTGAGGTACGAATGTGTGCAGGATCATCCAAGTTGAGATGTGAATGTGTGCAATCATCCAAATTAAGTGTGTGAAAACATTTCAAAAGGACATGGTCTAGTCTCATTCAGTTACATTTGTCAAATTATTTTTTTCCACTTTTAAACAGCATAGGGTAGTGATGGGTGGAGCAGGTGCAAGCACTGCGAGCCCAGCCTTGCTCTTCTTGGCAGGTCTGGTGGTACCCTTCTCAAGCACAGTCATAACCTTGAGATAGTAAGGAGATTGTAAGTCAATGTTGGCAATTTGACTGTAAAGGTGTTTTACAGTGGGACAAGTCTCAGTATGAGCCTGAATAAAGGTTTCATTAGTATAGTGACATTGAGCATGAAGTACATAGATTATATGACTTCAAGTGCAAAGTGGTTACTTACATGTTTGAGACTTGGGACAGCTGGTTCGACCTTGGAAGTAGTAGTCAAAGTGGTGGTCTTGGCCTCACCGTTGTTGACAACCATAGCCTGGAGAGTTTCAGTAAGCTGGGTCAGTACAGCCTTCTGTACAACACCATGAAGTGCTAACAAAACATTACTGTGTTAGTATTGGCAT
>RCHF01000828.1:0-27324 GCA_003987895.1 Neonothopanus nambi
GGTTCCGGGTATGGTCCCGCCCCCTTCTCGTGCTGTACCTGCAGCGAGTCCTCCGTCATCTACCACTCTCGCATCTCCTCCCCCTCCTCCTGCAGCTCGTCATCCTCCCCCTCCTCATCGGGCAGCACCTCCCTCTGTACCTCAAGCACTATCCCATTCGCAAGAATTCGACTCGGAACATGAGAGTCAAGCCTCTGAGGATGGTGTCAAGGTTGAAGCAGAAGAGAGTGAGATGGAGGAGGTCAATTTTGAAGACGCCCAAGATCAAGAGGAGGCTCCTCCACCACCCGTTCCTTCCCGCGAAGGAAGGCACATTTCTTTGCGACAATCGCCTGAACAGAGTACCCAGTCTCCTCCTGCTCGGCCACCTGTACCAGCTGGTATTTCAGGCCAGCGGAGGACGAGTGTTCAGGCACCGCGGAAGTCGTCCGATGATTTTGCCCCTGCTCAATCACCTCGCCAGTCGCCGAAATCGACGAGAGCACCACACTCTCAATCTGATTATGTCATGGTAGAGGAATCTGATGGGGTGGAGGCTGAGATTACCCCACCTCCGCCTCCTCGACCAGCAGGACGGCCGCCACCTCGAGGGCTACCTCCTCCCCCACAGTCGGCCTCAGATATGCCAGAAAGTATTTCCTCTCAGTGGGAGCTCCCTTCCATTCCAAGCGTTGACTTTGGTGCGACGGCTGATTTGTCACTGTCATGGACAGATGATATAGCAGCGCCTTCCGTTCCACCTCCACCAGAGAAACCTGCCCCCGCCTTGTCGGCTAGTCAAGCTTCTCCGGCTGCGAGAGCTTCAGTGGACCAGGTTTTGAGTCCCGATGACCTCATGGCTATTTGGGGCCGGGTTGGAGTCCAAATATGTGAAACTGCGAACGCGCAGCATGAGAAATCGAAGAGGGCTCTCATTGGAGATGGCACTTATCATGGATTTGTCGACGCTACATTAAAAGAGGTTCCCAATGCCGCACCGATTTCTCCTGATTCGTATGGATACTTGATTTACCAGCAATCTGGCGGCTCGGTACAGAAGAGGGCGAGCGATATCTTGGGAGGCGACGTAATATGGATTCACGACGCCAAATTTAAAGGGCACAAGGGTATTCAGACCTACCACCAGACAGCTGGCTCACCCGAGCCTCTGGTCGGTATTGTAAGTGATTTCGAGGCGAAGAAGTTTAAGGTAAGGGTGTTCCAGGCAAATCAGCATGTTGGACAGCAGACTGTGGAGTCTGTCAGCTACCGTCTGGAAGACTTGAAAAGTGGAACTGTGAAAGTGAGTATTATCTCAGCTTGTTGCTTTTGGACCATAATAATGGTTTCCTTTAGGTCTTCCGTGTATTAGAAGCCTAAGTAGCGAATCCAGGGTGTAAAATATGTATTTTAGTCGGATGGATATGTTCAATACGGATCACCCTTTTAGTTTTTCGAAATGTACACACATATAGTATCAAAATTCTACCAGTCATGCCTTATTTTGATATCTTGAGGATAAGATGCCTTTGGCCTTGAGCGCTTGAGTACTTGGTAAAGTTTCCTAAAACACACGTGACCGCATATCTCAGCTTTGATCCTATCCCTGGTCCTGGCCCAGTGTCCTACCCAGACTCTGCGCGCGCCTTCAACTCGGTTCGCGACGCCCGCCAAATTCATCAATGAATTGAATACCTCAAAGACAAAGATATTCTCGAAAGATGGCAACAGACGCGCTTCGTTCTCAGGTTGCAGCCAAGTGGCAGGAATCTTTTGCGCGAATCAATCGCTCCGAGCCAGGCATTGCAGGTCTTCTGTCCTTTAGTCAGGTACGAATCAAAGGCAGTCATGCATTGAATGCGTCTGAATGAGAACAGGCATGGATTGTTGCCCGTGAATACGTTCGTCCGAGAGATATAGACGAGCCTGGCCCATACGCGCGATATGGTATGTGTTACACTCGACAATCGCGTGGCAAACTTCTTATGAATTTCTACTAGAGAAGAATACGATTGCAGCGGCGTTTGATCTGGTGAATAGAAGTCGCAGGTTACCTATCTTGTTGGAGACTTTCCTCGGTGCGTGGCTTTCATACTCCAGTACACATTGATTATTCAATGCAATTTCTTTAGATGATATGCGAAGGCGCTTCACTGTAATTCAACGTGAGGTCGATCAATTTGTCTCTGAATATGAGGTGTGACAGTTTCCCCCTCCCTTGATCAAAATACTTCAACCCTTGGACATTTCAGAGCACATCGGATCCCAGTGTCATTTCGAGACTTGTGTTTCGACTATTACAATGGTATAATAAGTGGATACCCGCGGAAGAGTGAGCCGCAACTTTTGCTCTTCTTCTGGCATAGTCTGATCGTCCGACTCCTCTATGAAGACTCGGACTGACACTACGAAGTGCCTTCATCCTGTCTTTCCAAACACAGGTTTTCTCTATCCTCTCCCCCGCTTTTATCAGAGGCTTCAAAGCCCTCTGTAGCTCTACTTTACCCCCATCCGATCCAAATGCGCC
Organism: Neonothopanus nambi; assembly: GCA_003987895.1. Classification (NCBI taxonomy): domain Eukaryota; kingdom Fungi; phylum Basidiomycota; class Agaricomycetes; order Agaricales; family Omphalotaceae; genus Neonothopanus; species Neonothopanus nambi. The sequence goes on from RCHF01000828.1 coordinate 2,507, forward strand.
TATCCCGGAATCAGACTCCAAGCTCTGGGAGGCGTTCGAAATACTAGGTCTTTTAGACAGATACGAGAATATCATCGCTAGTGTTGGTTATGAGCATATAGAATCATACGTCCTCACGAATTGCGCGGGCCAGTGGGCAAACCCAATGATGGATCACTTGAGAAAGTGGATGGCCGACAAAATTCTTCCGTGGATGTCGCTAATGTATGCAAGGGGTGTTACAAATGGTATGTTCGACCTCAGTCTGTGTTGATAGGTCATGAAACCTCTCCTATAGTGGATGACGCGCGCGCTATGCTGTCGAATGTTGGATCTCGGTTCGACTTTCATATGGCTAAGACGCTCTGTGACCTCCGGTAATGCCAGTGAAGATAACCATGTTACATGTTTTGCTTACTTTCCTTCTTCCAGGACGAAAGAGATCTTCGACATTATCATCGATTTCCCGGATTCCATTGGCACACTGCAAGACTTAAAGGTGTGTCATTATGCCTTGTGATTTCCTCGCAAAACTTTATGCGCCCCATTCAGGAATGTCTACAGCGCGTAGATCAAAGAGCTGCTCTTGTACAGGCTTTACGAAAAGCGTCGGTCAACTCCTCCCACATGTAAACCACCAAAGTCTCACACCTTACTATGATTAGGAATCGGAAGCGACTTTTACACCCGGGCGCCGACACCCGCCTCATCCTCTCTCAATATGTTGCTACCATCAAATGTCTTCGGATTGTTGATCCTCCGGGTGTTTTGTTGTTCAAAGTGGCAGATCCCATCAGACGGTATCTTCGGTCAGCCAGTCCCCAACAATCCCCATCGTTGTAGTTCTGACATCGGACATTAGCGAACGCCCTGACACTATTCGATGCATTGTCTCAAACCTTGTCGGTGACGATGATAGCGGCGACTCTCTTGTCGACGAAAGCGAGCCTATACAGCCGTTACAACAAGCAGAGCTGGAAGATTACACCGATGCCACTTGGGAACCTGAACCTATCGACGCGGGTCCCGGTCAGTCTTTAGGATGACTTCTAGTCTCAAACTCTTCCTCACGAGTCCGTTAAATAGACTTCCGCGCGAACAAACCCAGCGATGTTCTCAGCACGTTGGTCAGTATCTACGACTCCAAGGATCTATTCGTCAAGGAACTGCAAGTACTTCTAGCGCAGCGTTTACTCGCTATCACGGATGATAATATGGAGAGAGTAGAGAAAGAGGTATACTTAGTCTCTATGAAGCCTGATTATGAACTGACTTCCTCCTTCGTCAGCGCCGCAACATTGAGATTCTTAAGATTCGGTTTGGCGAGGCTGCACTGCAAGTTTGCGAAGTTATGCTCAAGGATATGACGGACTCGAAACGTATAGATGGACACGTGCAATCGCAACGAGCAGTACGTCTGACCGTCATTCATTATGCTGGATTCTTGTTCTCGAACTAATTTATTTCTTCAGTCTATCGTGCATCCGACGATCATATCCAAACATTTTTGGCCTTTGCTCGAAGCTAATGATATTGTCATGCCGGGACAATTCCAAGAGTAAGCTCGATCCACATTCCTGAATATTGGTTCAAACTCGTTCTCATTGTAGGCTACAAAATTCATACGCGAAAGAGTTCACCACCTTCAAACCGGACAAGAGATTACGCTGGCTGCCTCATCTTGGCACTGTTCATCTCGAGTTGCAGCTAGAAGATCGGACAATCGATATTGAAGTCCCTCCTTTAGAGGCTGCTTTCATCGAGCTATTTTCTAAACAAAGTCAGTGTTCATGATTCTTGTCTGCCATCTGTTGCTCAAGGTGGTATCAATACAGATGTTTGGACGATGGATGAACTCATTGCGAAAGTCGGCTCGACGGTTGACAAGGCGGCTGCACTGAAAGCATTGTTGACCTGGGTAGATATGGGCGTTTTGAAGGAAGAAGGTGACAATGTATTCAGATTGCTAGAGACTGCAGAAGAGGCAGCTCCTGGTGTTAGAGAACCGAGAACTGGTGAGGCACCGTTTCTTGTGTACTCCGCTTGTCCTCGTACTAAGTGTGTAAAACCCCAGTGCCTTCTGCTCCCGAACTCCCTCCTGCGACGAGCGTACAGCAACAGCAAGCGGAGCAGATGAGAGTTTATTGGAAGGTAAGCCCCTGTGTGAATTTTTTCATGTTTCTGCTTTTAACGTATTTATACACGTAGTTCATCGAAGGCATGCTCACGAACTTGGCACCGCTATCTATTGACCGTATACAGAGCATGTTGAAATTTGCTCCTGACTATGATCAAACGGTGGAACAGCTGAGCGCTTTTATGGAGGCTGCACGAAGGGAAGGGCTTGTAGTCGTGCGAGATGGGCAGTGGAGGCTGACTCCGAAATGAGTTTTTGCATAATCTCTTCAGTTATTATATGAACTTTGTATTACTGTGGAAGATCTGTATTATAGATTGTTGGTCTGACTGGTATAGTAAAGCTGCTCGAATGTTCTCCAATCCTGGAACTGAGCGCGTAGCGATGCACAGCCACAATTGCTATCTCTTCTTTCAACGTCCATCGTCATCGTTCAAGGCAGTTGTGAGGTCTCGCCTCAATCTCAATGTCAAACATTCAAAGCTCAAATCCGTATATTGGATATCCATTTCCACCACTATCGAGTCCTTCATTGTTCAAGCAAATTCCTCCAAAGCCGGTGCAGAAGCCCGTCAACGTGTTCTCAAACGACGGCTCGTTTTTAGAACGATTACAGCGAATAAGGAAGATATGGTTTGAGGTCTTATAACCTTCGATTTCAGTTTGAGGCTTCGTGCTGAACACGAGTGGGTACATGCAACAGGAAGAAGAGGAGAAGAAGAAGCAAGAAGAAGCGAGGAAAAGGTTACATTTTGCACTTTTTGTCGATTCTTGGACGTTTTCATTAGACTCGATGGTCATTTTACAGGAAGATAGGGTTTGACAGTCGTTTTGTGAGTGTCTGAATGTGATTAGAGTGAACTTGTGACTGATCAAGTTGATCGTCGCTTTTATTTTAATCTGTACAGAGAAATCGGGGCAAGCGTCCATCTCCTGACTCTACACCAGACTCAGAGACTTCCGCAGAGAAATCGAAAGCCAAGAAGCCCAAGGTGGATGATCAAGTGTCGAGTTAGTCATCTATCCTTTCACTTTGCCCTTAGCTCAACTATATTCCCTATAGCAAATAGCAATATTCCCTCCAGAGTCTCGAAGACAAGAGTGCCGGAGCCCAAGCGCTCGTAAATTAGTGAGTACTCTCTGTTCTTCATGCCTTCATTCAAACTGACGTCTTTGGATCTTTAGTTTCCACCCTTATCGCTCCCCTTCCTGTCTTTTCCTCATGAATCTGTTAACTTGGGGGTCTACTTGAAATATACCCATTCTCACGTTGTTCGAATTCAATCAGTGACGTCTTCAAGATTTAAATATTCAAGGTCGGCAACAGCCGCTGTGCATATGATCCCATTACGTGTCTGTAAGTATCTTACCTTTGATGTTCGTCATCGACAATTGGACGAAACCTTCCACCGACTTCGAATAGCTTCGAATGTCCGTGCAGAGTTCGTAACGAGCCAGCATGAGAATTTCGGCCTTATTATTGTACCGTGTGGTGGCGGACAGTCATGCTGGCCTCTGAAATCCCGTCAAAGCTGAATTGATTCGGGTTCGGTTCGGTTGTAATTTGAGATTAGGATGACTGACGACTGTTATAAGTTGTTATGTTCCTGTCAACCGTCGTCATGATTTTTTTGCGTCGGTGGGTTGATACTTACTCAGCGCGCTCAGCAGCAGCTCTGCAGTCGATGTTCAACGGTCGTAAGCTATACAAGATAAGGCTTAGTGCTGCATACAGTTTCTCGGGGGTGTAAAGGTTATTTTTACGTGTGTCGGTTGAGAAAAATTTCTTCCCCTTCGTCATAGCCTTTTCTGCCTCGATTTGAAGAAGGGCAGAATTATGTCTCCGCGAGCGCCGAGTTACCGGGCTTGAGCTCAGGGCTGCCAAGTCCCATAAGAGGCTCCAACTGAGACGGTTTTGATCTTTTATTCTCTTCCTCCTTCTCTCAAACCAAGTTTTTGTTCGGCCTAGCAGAATTTTTATTGCCTTTTCCTTCGCCCTCTGCTCAGCTGCCTTTTATCGGTTCTCCGCAGCTCATACACGCATTATCATTTTGTCTCTGCTTTAAACCCCCCTTTTTTCTATCGACGTCCTTCTCGAGCTAAAGACCAGCCAAGGTTTCAAGTTTGCACGGCGTAATCAACAGCTGTAACGGTACGCAGGTTTCTTCAGTTCTGGGAAACAATCTTGTTGACTCAGTCATCTACTAGGGACTCAGATTACTGGGCCGTTAAGCATCCCGATCAACGCTGCTGGCGGGTGTGAGGCAAGGTGAATTTGAAGTTGTAGTCTTGTGCTAAATCTCTCTCTCTAACTTCGATTAAATCCTTTCGACTTGCACAGATATTTGGACTAAACAACCTGTCCATTCGTTTACACATAACCATCGTCGAAAGTCTGTCTCGTCTCTAAGTCAATGGGAATTAGAACACGTCAAGAACGGGTTGAAGGCTAGCATGCAGAAGGGGTTGATGAACAGCGCAGTCCTCGTTCTGTCACGTCGCTGCTTCGTTTCAACTGTCAACTCATGTGTTTTCATGTATTGTCCTTACTGACTGCATCCAATATAACGAACATGATGGAGGCGTTCACTAGACTCGGTCTTGACATTACAGGCTTCACCTTGTTCAATCTGTCCGAACACTAACATGCTCTAGCATGTTCTTCCCAGAATTTACGGCGTTAATTCATGGCCAGATTCGAGTTGCTTGTTACCTAGACTTGGCCTCCAAATATTTTACATATCTTCATATAGCTGTAGCAGGCTGTAGCTTGCAACTCACGATGAGAAGGGACAGCACAGCCACATGATCATGCTTCCACGTGGTATTATATGGCGCACGTATGCCAGGTACGCGGGTATATTACTTGTATGTACTTGTTTATGCATGTGGCCAATTTTCTGAATTTTCTCTCGTCTGAGTCGGCGTTCACGCACAGAGTAGACAACGTTGAGCGCGTCAAACCTCAAGTAACTAGGACCCCCGAATATAAGTGGGTAGGTCGGATACCGATGCACCTAAAAATCGATGATTTTTCAGAAAACCTCGGATAATGGCTCCACTAAAAGTCCACCTACAGGCACTGGTGACAACCCAAAGGACAGATACTCGAGCTCTTGCCTACCTACACGGCGTCAGTTGAAGAGTGGCTCGGTTACCATCCACCTATATATGGCATTGTCTCACGCTCGCTTCCACTGCATTGACCTGGCATTGACCGATGAAGTGGCCACAATTCTTGCAGTCCATTCCAGGGGGCGACCATTGGAGAATGCCGAAATATCAACCCCTCGAGAGGTGTCGTGAGAATATATGGCGGCAGTCAGGCGGCAACTGAACGGCGCGCTGATGGTGCATGTCGCTTATTGAGCTAACGCATAGTAATCGGTGAATGCGTCGCGTTTCTTATCCTCAATCCTCAAGCTGCAGTTTGGCGTAGTACTGATATACTTGAAATATGATAACCAAATAATGACGGGACTGAGGTGTTAGAGGAGCAAATGAAGCTGGGAATGAAGAGAGGAAGATCTATCACAGTAACTCAGCAGAACTCAGGGATCTCCAAAAGAAATCAGGAGTATATTATCTTCAATATATTCATGGTACACATAAATTGTTATTGAGGGAAGAAAGGAATGAGAGGGCACTCCAGTGTGCCAGAGACGAGAGAATGAGGCTGAGGGGAGAAGTCGCAGCTGTGCCGAACACGCTGCCGATCTGCTGCCGTCTGACCGCCGCCATATATTCTCACGACACCTCGAGGGGTTGATATTTCGGCATTCTCCAATGGTCGCCCCCTGGTCCATTCACTATCTTCAACTGCTCTCCTCCCAACTTTTGTTCTACTTGCTTGTGCTGGAACCTGACCCACAGAATGCCAAGGTACAACAAGGTTGGATGGCTTTCCATCTGGGGACAATGATAGTTGAGATGTAGGACGTAGCAGGACTTTCTTGGTGGCTTATTGATGTAGTTTACAGTATATGTGTATAAAAAGTGACTAATGCATGTAGCGGATTCATAGGATTTTTTTTTGGTTTCTAGAGCTCGGATACTACTTTCCACCTATAGAGGGCCAAAAACGGAGGTCGGACGCACAATCCACCTACGTAGCTACCAAAAAAGGCAATTTTTCGGTCCACCTACAAACTGGCAAAATCGGCGATTTTCGTATCCGACCTACCCACCCATATCCGGGGGTCCTAAGTAACTACGAGCTGGAGGCCTCAACGAACGCAAGCTACATTCCAAAAGTTCCTAGTGGATCTAAACACTTATATCAAGATGGGAGCGGTGTAAGTTAAAAATAGTGAAGAATTTCGAAAGGTACAACGAGTTCACTGAACTCGAACATCGACAGATTACATACTAATCTTCCAACAATGCAGGTATGAGAGCAGAATAAGTTTACAAGTTCTTCATGATGGTATATGACTGGAGAAGTAATTCTCCATTCGGGACGATTTCCACAAAGTAAGTGTGTTTTTGTAATAGCATGCCTGGGGTCGGACTCGCTGAACTACTCAAAAGGAAGACCTGCATTAGGATTTAGGATCGGAAACGCAGAACGGAATAGCTGACCTCAAATCGCAACTCCTGTCGCACCGTAACTGCTGACTCTCTTCGAAGCCAAGAACGCCGGCAACTGCTGTCCAGCTTCCCTCATACAATCAATAGGTATCAATCCAGGTCTTGGGATAACCTCCTTCGCCTTTCCTTTCCCACTCTTGTCAACCTCATCAACCTTCTCGACCAAGGCCCAGCCATCGCTGAAGATCTGCAAGACTTTTACTCGCTCACCGACAGACACCAAGAGCTCATCGTCCAAAGTAGGGACGAACGGTCTCCGGATCACTTCCGTCTCGTTAAACTCAGGCTCGGGGTCAAGGAAAGGATTGACGGGCGGCTTGTTAGCTTCAGAAACGGGGCTCTGTAAAGAAGCCATCCCTAGCTCGGTCTGTCTCTTCGTATAAGCCTGGCCCCAGTCGCCTGAAGCCTTTGGTGGCTTCGGGAACGAGAACATCTCAGAGGGAGAGAACGGTCGGACAGACATCGGCGTCGTGGGTGTATCGGGTGGGGGAGTGACCAGGAGATGAGGTACTGCACTAGAAGGTTGACGAATGACGAGGAACTGAGAATAGGGATCGCTTGATGTGGTACTTGAAGTATCAGAGCTGTTACTTCTAATCGATGCGCGCCGACTTGGTCCATTGACGTTCACAGCAATTGGAACGCCAGTGTCGAAATTCTGAGCGTGCGTTATGAAGCCTGGTCCGTGTGTATCGCGAATCTCTGCCATCGCAGGCATAGCAGGCACTTCAGGCGCATGCTCAAAATCAAAAATGCCGTTAGGAGTAGAAATGTCATAGCTCGTAGCAAAGCTGCTACGAACAGATATCGTATCAGCACGCGATCCGAAGCCGCTCGAACCACCGTCAAAGTTGTACGCGCTACTCGACACGGCCTGCCAGTTGTTGAGGCGATGGGAGCGACGGGCTTTGGAGCGTCGACGCAGGATAATGACTACGAATCCGATGAGGACCAGAACACTGACAACTACGATGGCTGCGATGGCGCCACCTGAGAGATGATGACTGTCTCTGCTACCACCGGTAAAAGTGGAGCCCTCAGGATTGTCACTACTTGCCCCATTGCTTGACGAGCCGCTAGAGGATGTACCGCCTGTGGCAGTAATACCGAGGGCGGAAATGGTTACCGTTCCAGAAGCTGCGGCTGCTCCGGTAGCACTTGAAGGAGTATCTGCGCCGACGTTAATGACGGCAGCAGAACCTCCTATTGAGCTCGTGCTAGAGGTACTGTTGGAGCCTTTTACTAACGCCTGACCGGTTGAGCCGGCAGCAACAGACCTAGTACTGGTAGCAGACAACGCGATGGATCCCGAGGCCGAGGTACCCGATGCTGAGAAAACCGCAGAAGAACTTCCTCCAGAGAACGCAGAAGAAGATCCTAAGACACCGTTGTTGTTAGCGCTAGCGTTACCTGTACTCCCCGAGCTCTCGTTGCTGCTTCCGTTGCCGTTGCTACTGTCAACACTACTACTTCCGCTACTTCCGCTGCTACTTCCGCTGGAACTCCCGCTGCTTCCAGGACTCGAACTCCCACTTCCAGAGCTTGAGCTTCCTGAACTCGAGCCTGAGCTTAAGCTCCCAGAACTCGAAGACCCACTCTGGGATGAAGAAGCCGGAGTCGAAGCCGATGCAGTAGTTGCGCTAGCCGTCGTTGCTTTTGTAGACGAGGATTCCGCAGGCTGGGCGCCAGCAATGAGAGGTGTAAGAAGGGGAGTGAGGACAGGGATTGAAGGAAGCGGAATGGGGAGAGTGATGAGGGAGGGATCGCGTTCATTGAGAGCTTTTGCGGCAAGTGCTTCGCGTGCTACGCGCTGATGTTTTGCAGAGCCTTTTGCGTGCATATTTATAATAATAGAGAGGACGTCTTGAAAGGTCTGGATGCGCAACTAAACGCTGCCTGGGGTATAGTTAATAATTATCAAACAAAAAGAATGCGGGTGGTGCAAAAGAGTGTGTGGAGGACCGTCGTATGTGCAGTGGTATGTACAAGACGGATGCCTTGGGGTTCAGTGAAAGAGATAGCCCTGCTGGGAGAGTGGGGGCAAAAAACCGGATACTGTATACGGGAGCCATCTATTATACATACAGGCGCGATCAAGAGGACACATATGCATCAGAGTTGCTTCTTGACTAGAAAGGAAGGACTAAGTTCGCATCAACAGTAACTCCCACTCCACCCTGATGAGATATCTCCCCGGACGTCTCTAGGTTGCCGGACCTTTTATAATTAGTTGTCGTCGATCCTACACTTTCCTAGGAGGGACATCTGTTTCACGCTATGTTCCCATTCCTTTTTCAGCTCAAAGCATTCGTTTTTAGCTACCATCTTTCGTTTGAGCTCGAGTTCGAGGGAGGAAGCCAGTTTTCATCACAAAAATATCGATTGCTCCCGCTCATTGGGTTCAATCCGGGGAAGCCTAAAGCTCATCATCACGGCAAAACCGTGGCGTCCAAATTCATTCTGCCGTTGTGAAACGCACTCCGGTGTTTCACAGTGACTTTTCGAAGATCCTTTAGCTTGAAAGTTCGAACGTCGAAACGTTCAAACGTTCATGGCTCAACGTCTCGTCACTGGGCGGCTCCGACCTGCCGTCACGATAACGGTACTCATATCATGGAGTTGTTCTGGATCCACAGGGTCGCCGTATATAATATCTTAACGAGCGGAAGAGCGTTTAATTTTGTAATCTTTCCGATAGGCTAAACGAAGAATCCCTTCTTCAGCTGCCGACCCTTCCCACCTTCGTGAGCTCGAGTCTCGAGGAGAGCTTCCTGGCACCTGGAACAGCAAGAAACAACCTGGATTTTTCACGCTTGGTATACAGTAGCAGACCTTCTAAAACATGCGCAGCGGGAAATACCATCCTACTTGATTCAAAAACCCTCGTCGCTCGATCCAACCATCATTTCATGTTTATCCGATGTACATGGAGCAATAGGCGATAAATGTCCCGAGCTTGGCTCTGGCAGCTCTGCAGGTAAAGATCGTATTCATTATGTTCAGCCGATTGCGACACTTTGCGACACCACCTAAGCACCGCCTGTCGCTGGTTTGACATATACATGCGTTTGCAAAAAATCAGCTGGAGCTCCTCGTAACGAAGGACTCACAAGTTTTCAAGCTCCCGTGATATTCTTGCCATTGGTAATTATAGCAGCTGATGAAATAAGTCAAGTAGAATATCCTCGGCATGTATCCTTGACTACAATCTTATCTTTTCCTCTCAAGACTAAGCAAGTGCTGGAGCCAAGAACCTACTGCGCATTGCGCAAGCTCGCGCAAGACGTCGACGAGGTTGCAGCGAGGCGACAAGAAGTTGGAAGTTGAAGAATCTGAGGATCGATGGGAAAGAAAGCCAATAAATTACTGCTCGAATAATAGATTTAGACTACTAAGTAAGGGGGAATATAAGTATACAATGTCCTGTCCTTCCCTCTCCAGCTAGATATCCGGGATCCCCATCTAGCTCAGCTTAGCTTAGCAACACCAAAAAGTCCTACCTCGTCCTTCCAACATCCCTCCCTACAACCTCATACTCCCCAACATCATCCTCCTCATCTTCATCCCCAATCTTAAACGTCCTACTCATATTCATATTCACCCTTCCCTCATCCAACCTCGACATCGTCACACCCTCATCCTCATCCTCATCCCTCTCATTAAGCGCCTCATACTCCTCTGAAAGATCCCTCCTACTCCCGTTCCTCCTGAATAACCTCCCAAGCCACCCACCACCCGTCGAACTCGTCCGGCTGTGCACTCGCTGCATTGGGGGTTTTGGTGGGTATAACGACCCGGATGAAGGACCGGGGAGGAAGGATGCTCGTTCAGAGGCTGAGGCTAGTGCTATAGGTGATTTGCCACCATCACCTGTTTGAACGTTTGCAGAAAAAAGTAAAAATAAAAAACGTATGATTAGCTATACGTAGCTTGAATGAAACAATAAAAATGAATTATTACATACCTTCACCGAAAACCGCGTCCATCTCTTCTAACGGCACTCCTTTTGTTTCAGGGTATACTAATTTCAAAAAAAAAATCGAACGTTAGTTGATGAGCACCAGCGACCAACGTCAAAAGTAGAACAAAAAGACAGAGCGCCGGATAGATAACGCGATTCGAACGGAGGGACCAAACAAAAACCTAAAAACCCAAGACACTTACGGAAGTATACTAGCACGAAACTACACGCGCAGAAGAACCCATGCATGAAATACAACCTCCACGTAATCACTTCCTGTAAATACGGAGTGACCTCTCCCACAAGCGTATTGAACGCCCAATTTGTCGCTGTAGATAGCGATACACCTTTTGCTCTTACAGTCAGAGGCATAATCTATAAAAGTAAACGAGACTCGTTAATAAAGCCATAACGGTAACGACAATGAGGATGGATAGATGGGTGGATGATGGGTAGGTTGGTGAAGAATAACTTGCCTCGGGTGGGTATAGCCACGGAAGAGGTCCCCAGCTACGAAATCCGACGCAGAAGACGCAATCAGCATAATCGCAACAAAGAGAAAAAAGCATAATAAACCCCACCTGTACCCAAAAGCAGCATTAAACACAATAACGCAAACCACTACGGCATTAGGCGTTTCCGGTCGATCGAGATACATAAAGTATCCCGTAGCGCACAACGCGAGACCCATCTACGTGAAACATGTAAATTCGATGTACAATGTCTGATGAGATTACTAGCGAGGCACATACCACGACTGCACCGGAAAGTAGGATTGGCCTGCGTCCCCATCTGTCGACTAGGTACCAGCTAAAGGAAAGAGAAATCGAGGGAGGGGTGCTCAGTTTCCCCAAGTAAAGACTAAGAAAGGCTGGGAGGACTTACGGAGGTAGGGTACTTAAGATGTATATGATAGCATTTATTCCAGTCATTAAAATTGCTTGACGGCCCAGCCAACCCGCCTCTGATGAGGTATGGTATACGTTAGTGTGATTTCCACCAAAAGTAGGAGGACAGATGGTACCTTCAAAGACCTTTGCTAAAGCACAGTCAGTCGTTAACACTACATTATACTTTTAAAAGACTTACGAGCGTAGTAGGAAATTACTTCGTAATTCAAACGGTCTCGTGAGGAGCGAGACAAACAATGATGAATTTGAAACTCATACCATTTATACCATTCTACACCATCGTCATCCAATCAGCCAACACTCACAAACCCAAAAGCCAAAAGAAAAAGAAACACTCGACTCACCAACTGCGCAAACGCCTGTGAAGACATCGCCAACACTACCCTCTGCTTATACTTTCTCCACATCATCGCGTACGTCCTTCCTTCTCCCGATTCTCTCTAAAGTGGAAGTGGAAAAAACAAACAATCCCATAAGCCCACCGAAAACCAGAGCAAAGAGCAAGCCAAAATTCACCTCCATAATAACCTTATCCTTGATCTCTCTATACTCCGCTCTAGCCACGGGATTATCTAAATCGCCCCCGTGAAGGTCAGCGAGAATACGCAGACCCTCGTCGTCTTTGTCCGTATCAATAAGCCATCTACATAGATATCAAAGAGTCAATTAAGAGAAAGATTCGAGGAATTCGAACAAAAAGCAAAACAAAAAGCTTGGGGTGTACACACCTAGGACTCTCCGGCATAATTAACGACCCAGCAGCCAAGATAGCTCCAATAGCGCATTGAACGAAAAGTGGTATTCGCCAGGAAAGATCGTTGTCTATGTAAGAACAGAAATAATCCGTCCACTAGCAAGAGGGTTAAATTTCGTACCAACCAGAGAGGGGAAGTATATAACGCACGACAGAAACAGCATATCCGAAAATGTTGCCCGTGAATTCCGCGCATGCGAGTGCACCTCTCTAAAATCGATCATAACATACTCAATCATCAATCAAACGTCGCAAAAAGTGGGAGTACTTGAAAGCTCTTACATGATTCGGTGGTGAAATCTCGCTTTGGTAGATGGGGACGATAGTCCTAGAGAGTTCAACCCATTTTAGCATAAAACCACCATAAAGAAAGAGAAATCTCATAAACGCACGAGAGAAGTCCGACCCCACACCCACTAACAATCCTTCCAAGCACCATAACAGCGTATCCCGTAGTAAAAGTCTGTATAGCACCACCTATAGTGAATACGAGTGCACCAATGAAAAGGGTGCCTTTTCGACCGATTATATCGCCTACTCGTCCGGCTGCAAGTGAAGTTACTGTAAACACAACCACGCTCGGTCAACCCAAACCCGAACAATAGGAGAGGTACGGGAATACGTACCGAAAGCACCTACTTCCAAAACAGCAACCATACTTCCAACTTCAATCGGACCAGGCCTCTCGAAGAATTGGATAAAATGTGGACCTGTAATAATCCCAGACATAACACTTCCTCATACAATAAGCACCCCTCGATACTTTCCACCAAACACAAATCCAAAGGACCTACCCTTGGTCATATCCAAACTACAAAAGAACCCAGTCAGCATTTACACGTAACACATATGTACACCTCTCCCCACACACAATAAAGTCTGGACTTGCGGGGTCGACTTGCGGGGGAGTTTATGAATCACTCACCAAGAACACGCCAAGACTAGCAAATATCGATACTGCAAACAATAGAGGTTGTCCTACGAGTCTTCTGCGCGAACCCGCGCTACGAAGAGCCATATTGGATAGGACCTCTAGGACTTTTTACGGTGGACAACAATTGGAGGGATAGTGACGAGAGCGCAGAGACATATGTATGATATTTTCCCACACTCCCGTCGTCGGTAAGATCGTAGGATTCGGAAGTGTAAGTGGGACTCAGTCAGCGGCGATGACGGCGAACTTATAAGACTCGAACTTTGCGGCTTGCCAGTTCTTTTACACTCAAAAAAAATTACTATAAGTCGTCCACTATGAGCGACGTATGTATGTGTGTGTCTTCAACGCATTTCTCTCTATCTGTTCAAGCTTACACGTCGCAACAGATTCGAGTCGTGTGACTGGCGTTTCGAATCGTTTCAGCTGGGCGTTCAAACTTCGCCGCAGGTTCGCCGTTGATCAAGCGTTGAATCGTGATGCGATTACAGCGGTTATCCTCAATGTCCTCTCCGAGTCCTCAAACATCTACAGAGTCCAAGTCATTTACTGTATCTCATTCTGAATTCACGACCGTTTGAAATCCTGGTCCAGAAAAAAAGGCTAAAGCGCAATAACAGCAGTGGCAGTCCGATCGGCGGTCACTTAGGGTTGACGCTATAGCTACGAATCTGACAGTGACTGCGGTAGCATTGAGGAAATTGTCAATGTCATTAAGCTGCGCACCGGCCATGGCCAGTTCACCTACTTAGGGACGGACCTGCCAGTGGACGAACTCGAAGAAATCCAAACAGAACGAACAGAGCGTTGTCAGGTATAGTAGGAGACAATCTTAATCATTAATGGGAAGACTCATCCCGGATTCCCTCTCAAGGGCTCAAAGTACAAAGCAACCTCCCAACCGTATGTACAGACTCGGACGTACATTATATTCGTACCAAACTCATCAGTTCAAGACATTTGTATTGAGCTGCACACCTGGCCAGGTCACCTAGGGACGGACTCGAACTCGAAGAAACAAAACGTTGTCAAGTAAGGCCCGGGCGCGCGCTAGGAGCCAATCCCGGCCCAATTGCCAGTGGAAGAACCATTCCTCCAGGCTCCTAGTCCTAAGGCTCAAGCTCAAGCGCTCGAATTCAAAGCTCCCCCTCGGTCCTCCCAGCTGTATCGGCCCGTATTCAGTACTCACAAACCTCTACAAGACAAATAAATATACCCCATCCAATCCAATCCTCATCACCATCATCATCACTACCCATGTACACTCAACCTTGGAGTCTGAGCCTGAGCCTGATCCTGAGCTTGAAACCTCAACCATCCATGATCCAATGGCATGCACTGGCAGAGTGGAAGTAGAGTCCGACAGAGTTCGACCAACCTACTGGAGTGTTGCCCTGGCCAGCCTGAGTATAAGTACAGTGACGTCGACGTATCTGATGAGCTTGAGCTTGCTCAGGCTCAGGCTCAGGCTCAGGCTCAAGCGCTTGAAGCGTTCATGCAGAGTCCAGTGGACACGTGCTCCCTACTCACTGCCTRGCCAAGTTGAATACCCATGACGTCTCCGACGCGTCCGAAATATCCCCGTCCCGTCCCGACCTTCAAACGTACTTACTTATGTATTTTTCTTTCAATCCTTCAAAACATATCGGAATCCCACCTAGTTGGACGACGGACATCCTAACGACGAGTCAACCACTGCAGTGACTTGTACAACACAACAACCGATATCCCGCCGAATTTCAATGACGTCTCCAACAAATCCCCCCAAAACCCTACGTCATCGGAGCGCTGCGCACAAACCTAAATGTCCAAGCCCTTCATATCAATTTCCAATAATAGCCCTCCCTCTCCAATCCTCCCCAATCCATTATCCAATCCAATCCAATCGTTCGACGGTTGACGTTGACAGGAACGTTCGCTAACGTTCTTCGCGTTCGTTCGCTTCGTGTTGTTAGCTCAAGACTTATGATCTCATTGGAGTTTCATTAGAGTTACAACACGCGGCTATATATGGGACGCCGGGCGCAGCGTTCAATTCGATTTTCGACGTTCGTAGGCCGCCGCTAGGTATAATGTAGTAAACGTACAACAAGCTTAAGAGGGGTACATAGGTGGTAATGGTAATGGTGGGGATAAAGTATGTAACGAGGAAGAAAAATCCGGGGATAACATAAAATAAGACTCGGCATCGAAAAAGGGATCAGGATACAGACGTAGGAAAGGCGCGGCAGACTCATGCCTGTACAGTAAACCTAAGCTTCCCGTCAACAACATCACACTTCACCTTCTCCATATTCTCAACCAAATAATGCGCTCCGCAATTCTCTATCTTTGCACGCTCGTGGCTAGTGCAAACCGCGATAACCGTAGCACCACTCGCAACACCCGCTCGAATCCCACTCGGCGAATCTTCGAATACCACACACTTGGACGCGTCGTATCCGAGGCATTTAGCTGCGAGTAGGAATGGGTCGGGAGCGGGTTTGCCTGCTTTGAGACGTTTGTCGTCTGCGGTGATCGTTACGGGTGGAGGGGTAATTCCAACGCGAGTCATACAACCGTATGCTATACAAACTATGAGAAAACGATAACTGGAGTTGAAATGAAACTGCGAACCATAAGTCTTTGCACCGGAAGTAGCTACGGCGTACCGACCCTCAGGAAGAGAGTCGATCATCTTTTTAACACCAGGAAGGATACGAACAGAGCGATCGACAGAGGCAGCTTCCAATTGCCAAGCCTCAAGTTCGTGAATGGCGGCTTTACCCTTGTCAGCCGCTTCACCCTCGAGCATATGTATATGGTCGTCCTCCATTGAGGGATCCTCAAACGCGTTGTCGTCTATCACCTCGGCTTCAGGTACAGCAGACATACGCAACATGCTGCTTAACTTGCTCGCGAAGGAGGGACGACGAGAGGAGACAAAGGATGATGCACGAGAACTCGGAGCTGAGCTGGCGGGTGAGAGAGCTGGGGTCGTAGCGCTAGAGTCGAATGGAGAGACATTGGCACTCGAAGAGGTAGAACTAGGTCGGGACCCAGGTCCATGTTTACTATACGCGTCCGCAAAGTAAAGAATCGACTCTTCGAATTTGGTCACCTCGTCGTCCATCTCATGAGGCTTGATATGAGGTTTGAACTGAGAGAGGTTGTCGATAGCGCGTTTACCGTGGGTGGCGGCTATGACATAGGCGGGGTCTTGACCGATGTCTTTGGCGACTTTACCCCAGGCGGCTTCGACGGCGGAGATTGAGTCAGTTAGAGTACCATCCTGTCAACACACTGAAGGAGTTAGATTTGGAAGACCAATGGGAGAATGGACACACCATGTCAAAGAGGACGGCGTCGGCGTAGAAAGTGTGTGCAGTAGAAGACATCGCGTAGTAGAATGTGCAGAGTAGTATGTGGTGGGTAGTCTGTGGTGGTAGTAGTCTGTGTTGGTTAGAACAACGACCCAACCACCCATCCTTATATACCCCATCCTCTTCAAAAATTTGTTTGTAGATAGGGGAACCGTGACGTCAAATTGTCCGAGCACTCTGGAAACCCAAATTTGGGGAAATCATAAATGTCACCGCCGCTCCCGAATTGGTATTGGGTCGTTGGAGACGATATTCTTACCATAAACAGCAGAAGGTAAGATTTCGAGGTGCAAGTCGTCCAAATCAGGTTTTGTCATTTCGAATTCCCTCAGCCGAGCTCCATCTGATCATTTGAAAGGAGATGAATTGCAACCCAGATTTGAGGTATTTCATGCCTTTTCAGTTCATTACACGTAGGAAACTTGGAGCTGTTCAGATGGAAATCCCCGACAGAGAAAAAAAAATCTGAAAGATAGAAGGAAAGTGGAAGATGCTTTGACTCGTAATAGGTGGTAGCCGCGTGAGACAAACTTCCTAAACAGGTACTATTCCGACTGTGTCGTCCGAGCACAACGTTGAAGAATGCGCACACAACTTGGCTTTGTTCCTTGACGATCGTGAACACAAAGGACAATTGATGAAAATGCGAGATGTTAGGATATTACGCTCGATGTTAAGATATTACTCATACTCATCGGAGTCATCGCCCGATATCCGGAGGTTGGAGTACTCTCCATCATGTTGGGTCTGAAAATTTTCTTTTCAGCCTTCGCGAACGTGCCTGTACCAGAAAGGGTCTCCTTTGGGATGGAGGTTTGGAGCAGAGTGGAATAGTAATCCCCGTTCACTCCTACCGCCTTTCGGCATCCAGTTTCTCTCATCTTATGTTGAATGATAAGTATGAATGTGATATCGTCCCTCTCCTCAATTTTCCCCGATAACTGCGCCCCGCTGATAGTTCCTGTAGATATTTCAGCTGTTTCTCCTTTTTCCTCGGTCAACGGTTTATTCATGCGTTATTTTCAGCTCTCTTTGTCTTGTTAGAGTTTGGGAAACACCGTTCGTTACTGGATCCCATCAGTCACTTTTTACATTCTTTCATTCAAGACGCCAACCCTCCAATTCAGTAGCGTGGCGTCCACCCTTCATTTCCTGAATTCATGATTGCCTTGGGATGGAAAACCTTCACTTCACTCTGACAACCCTGTGATTTATCTCTCCTCATGTCTAATCTCTCACCAATAACCGTCCTTCCTGATCATCATCCATCAACTGAATCTCCAAATCCGCACGTAAGTACATAAGTAAATTATCGCTGTTACCCAAAGGCCTATCTACACATATGTATCCATTCATTTATTCTTTATTCATTTCCGAGGTCAAACTTTGGGGTTGGGGTTGGTTTAGCGTAAAACGCGAGCATGCACTCGTAACATGTTTGTTATCTTGCAATTCAGCAAGCTCTAGCTCTTTGGGCCACCCTGACGTTTGTCTTGGAGTGGGAGGGATGGTGGCGCAACTTTCTATCTTGGATGTGAATGAGAGTGGTTGTGACGTTGGTCGACACGCGAGGACCGGATTGCCAACTGAGGCTGGGACTGGTACTTACTTGAATCTGAGACCGTATGAGTTGACTGACTGACAGGTAGCAGCTTTTCGGTCGGTACAAGGGAGCGCTGATAAGTAGTATCTCTCGTAGTACCGGTGATATGACAATTCCCATTTCCCATTCAAATATTCAAGTTCAAAAGGTACCTAGTACTATACTTTCCGGTCACCTAACATTCCTACCCCAAACCCCGAATCCTAAATCAACAAAATCAACTGTCACTGTCAGTATCCCATTCAAAACCAATCAAAAAGGAGGGTCCAAAAAACCACCTTCAGGCTCACACCAAGTTCCAACTGGGTTTGCCGCTTACATACGGGTTTACGGTGCACTGCTTTCCTCTTCCACAAAAGTTCGGACTTATCTTTTCCACGAAAGTCCCTCGAGCTCAATCGATGAGACTGATCAACATAAACGGAACCGTTGGGTCAGGGTAGGTTAGGTCAGTCGGTATCCATTGTCCCACTACTACTCCACCCTTTCTGATTTATATTTCGTTGGCATTTGAATGTTTGAAAGGAAAGGGGTACCCCGGTGATATGTGCATGTGCGCATATGGACTATGCCGGACTTCGCGAAAGACTTCTTTGACTTGGATGTTCTGTGTGGAAGTTGGTTGGACTCACGAGTAACTCACGAGAACGATGGGTATGAGTGTGCCGGGTGGGGTTTGTTAAACTGTTTGGTATGGTAGGTTCGTTCGAACTTGGGTCACCGGTGTTATGTTAGAGTACTAGTATCGTACGCATACGGGGACGCTCGTTAACGTTCAAACGTTCGAACTTGCCCCAGGGCTCTTTGTCTGTACATATGTGAGTATAAGCATTGTTAAGTTCCGAAGCTATCGAGATGCGCATATGACAGTGTATGTATGTATTAGGCCGCTAGTGCCAGGTCTGTCTACTATATAGTAAATCATACCATAATGAATCCCTAAGTTCCTAAGGCCCGAGATACGGGTTTAGTTTCGACCAAGGAACTCCGAGTCGAATCTCGATTGAATTTGTTATCTCAGAAGTCCGTCTTTAATCCCCAAGAACCGCTAGCGTTGTGTTCGTTTTTCATGTTCATGTTAGTACCCACCAACCCTTTCATCTCCGAGCTCAATTTAATATCACAGTAATAGGATAGAGAATTCCGTATGATATCTCAGATATCCGGCTTTCTTTCATGTCAATGGTTGTGATCACGCTTCCCTTCCCCTTCTCCTTCTCCCTTCTAAATCCTTCTAAATCCTTTGAATTCTTCGAATTCTTCATCTCCATCCTCCACATCCATCCTATACACCACCCTACTTTTCCGAACGTGGATGGAGTAGCTTGAGTAGCACCGGTACATTGATTCCCGCTGCCAGAGGTGCCAGTGATTAGCGCAATGTGAGGTTTGGTGTGTTGTTCCTAGCATTCGCAAAGTTCGCATTCGCATTCGCATACTTAGACTCAGACTCGGTACTGGATACTACAGACTGCCTGAGGCCCTGAGCAGCTGAGTGGGTTTCGTCCAATTCAGTGGTACCCGACACCCCATCCATCCATCTGTACATAGCCTATAAATCTCAGATGTCCGTCCGGCTTTCTTGTCAATGGGCATGATCACGCTTCCCTTCTCCTTCTCTGGTCTGAATTCTTGATCTCCATCCTATACACTACCCTACTTTTCCGAACGTGGGTTGAAGTACTTAGCGAAAGTACCTGAGAGCGCGTGAGCGAATCTTCTCTTTAGCAACTCGGTCCTCGGATACCCGTTGACGTTGAGGGTTGAGGTGATTAGTGCGATCAGTACTGGATATAGGCTTTCCAAGCAACTCAGCTGAGTGGGTTTCGTCCAGTGGTTTTAATCTCGATACCGTTAACCCGAACTTGAACATATATATACATATGTATTAGGTTCTTTGGAATTGAGATCTACGGGTCAAGTTCACCGTAGACGTTGTCCTGTCCTGTGGCCCTCGTACTACGCAGAGGATACTCGTGTCTCGGGAAGTTGTGTATCTTGCCACCCATCGTCCAATGGTCCGGTCATCAGTGGCAATGTCGGTCCAATGCACTTCTCCGAGTCGCTGAGACCTTGACCGTACCTGAGCCTCTCTTCGAGCAGGGGGTAGCTTTGACAGTGTGGCGACGACGATAGCGGCGCGTGATTAGAGTAGGAGTATCCAAGTCGCGTGGTAGCTTTTTTTGGTGCCCCGGCAGGCTTAGTTGTATCCTCTTGGAATACGGGCTGCCTTGGTTGGTTAGTTGACAATATTGGCGCTTGAGAGGCCGCCGGGTATCTTGGTCATACACACTACGGCTCCGGAGTTGATTTGAATTACATGGTGACAATTTTGCGAGTTAGCCCGGTAAGACGTTGAGTTAGGATCGTGTGCACGCCTTGGGACGCAAACGACTATTAGCAATGGTACACGACATGGATTCTTGAGGATTGAGGCCTTGAGGGCATGTTGTTCTGCGCTGATGATTTCACAACAACGATGGAATCTTGTGGTATAATGAGCTCCTGTATGAACAATATATGAGAAACTAGTGCACCTTGACATCTCACGACCCAGTATCCCTGGAATAAAACATCTTGGTCTATGCAGCTCGCACATTTCTGGTTAAAGCTGAGAGACGAGCGAGGCGAGGGCAACGACGACTTCTAAGAAATGTAAAAAGAACCCGGCGGTGCGTGTAGAAACATCCTGTGATCTAAAGGTCTTCCTGGCTGTCTGCCCGGTGCCGCAAGCGCACATGCAAGCCCAACTGTCTTGCTTGCTAACTCTTCGTATGAGCCGAGATCTACTGCGTCGTCAGAATCGGGAACAGCTCAAGAACGTGTATTGACCATGAGTACTAGTGCTCCTGCAGGCTTCTGCACGCCGACATACTGCGAAGAAACTGAAAGTCTGAAACAAGGGCCCGGGGCGCGGCTATGAAACGACCACGAAGCGAAGCAGCGGTGAATTTCCATGGGCAGTATGTAGCTGGATCTTTGAGTCAATCTAATAGTTTGTCCCAGGCCTCTGTCGCGTTTCTCCTATGCCCAGCCTAGCCTGGTACGATCGTTGAAGAACGCAAAGTTGCGGAGAGTCGTGCTCCGCGCAGGCTCCGCGAGACAAGTCCAATTGAACGAAAATTCTCGTGTTGAGACTTGCAAGTTTAGCTTTTGTTGTGTGAGTCTGTCTTGAGACACCCGGACGCCGACGAATTGAATATTTGAATTTGCTACTCGGATGAGAGTGCTGGCAGAGCAGAACAGTGGCCACTGGCGCTGGCAGAATGAATGGGGCGTGTTTGTTCGGTGTTATTTTCTAAGGACTACGGCTTGCCTCTGTCGCGCGGCGTTGCTACCGTTTTCTGTTTATTGCCTCCAGCTCTGTTTCTTTTTCTGTTCGTCGTCGCCCTTTTATTTGCTCGCCGTCGTCGCTCAGGTCGACGGAGGCGGCCTTTATGCCCTTTTGTCCCTGCTAGCTTTTGTTCTTGTTCGCCGCCTTAGGCTTTTAATAGACGGCGGTCGTCGTTCACCGCTCAATGACGACTCGTCCGAAACATTCTCGACCTAATTCTGCCGTATATCTCGGATCCGATCCACTTGTTTTAGCCTCTACACCACCGGGAATACCAGATTTACCTGAGCCACCGAGCCCAGTAAGCTCGAACGGCTCAGGGTTGCCGTCGCCGCCAGCGACGAATTCAACGGGAAGCGGAAGCACGGGCGATCCAGCTAGCATTGCTTTGCGGAGTACAAAGAGGTCGACGACGAGCATGCTAAATGCAGCCAATGTTAAAGCTTTTCATGCTGCATTCACTCATGAGCGTCTCGACGACAACGAAGACGACGACAACGATCATGACCTTGGAAACGAAAATGACGAAGACGATACGGCTAGGCTGAATCGTCGCCACTCGCTCAAGACCAATGAGAATACGTTGGCGATACAGCGAGCTTTGAGTTTGAAGGAGAGAACGAAGATGACTATCGATAAATTATCGTCTTATTCTCGTATGAATACCCCTTCACCCCACGCAAATCCTCGGCACTCTCTACCCTCCTTCACTGCATCTGATTCCTCATCTTCATCTTCTTCTCGGCGTCAACAACCTGAACCACATCACTCTGGTTCAGAGACCGAGCGGGAGCAGCCAGATGCCCATTCACGTCCATCTACCCCCAGACGCAACCGTACCCGCCTCATCTCCGCACCTGCTTCTCCAGGAAAAGCCCTCCTCGGTCTCACGTCTACACATTCCTCCTCATCCAACTCCTCTAATTCTCCTTCCAAACCACGTAAACGATCCTCGATGGCCACGTCCGAGTTCGCGGAACTTACTGGGAGACGAATACGATCGCCAGAGACGTATGAGACTCCCCAAAATAACAGGCACAGCACTGATATTGCTCAGGCAGCTATGGCGGCAGTGGCGTTGTCCAGAGGTAGACTTAGTCCCACGAACTCAAAGAAGCGGCAGCCACTGCCAAAAGAGTTCATGGATGCCTCTACTGCATCAGGATCTGCCTCTGGATCAGGATCGAATGCGTCGGTGTCGAGACGTGGAAGTCTGTCTAGTTCTCGTCACCTCGATGATGATGACGATCGCAACCATGTCAATGGAAGCGTAAGCTTTGTATTGTTCGCTAGTCTTTGTTCTCATCATGAACGTCTTATCTTTTTCAGGGCTTCGTTGAACCTTCCACACCTCATCATAATACTACTATGCCTCGAGCACCCTCTACATCTGGTTCTAGATATCTACAGCTCTCACCTCGTCAGCAACGGAATCTTAACTCCACGCTTACGGACCCACGACCAACGACAGGGCGGTCGGCGACCGTACGTAGGCATCAGACAGGCGGGAGGTGGATGAGCGAGGATATGTCTTCCGTTACCTCTTCTAGTCGGGGTGGAGATGACGAGTATGATGGTCTTCCTAGTGCCAGAGGGAGAATGCAAACCGTGCGAGCGAGTGGCAGTGCCGAAAGTGCATTGACTATCGGTGCTGGAGGTGCTGGAAGGAGTCTGATTGGAGAAGGTTTAAAGGCTGCTGGGCTGAGTAATGGGAGTATGACCGTTGGGAGGAGAGGAGGTGCTGATGTGTTTGATGATACACCTTTGAGGGACAGGGATAGATCAACGAGAGATCGAGAGAGGGCGGTGAGGATTGAGAGGATTGAGAGGAGTATAAGCAGGACTAGGAGTCGGAGTAGGGTTGGGTGGGATGAGGATGGTGAGGACGATGATGTTGATGATGCTGTCGAACGACGGCGCCCCGGAAGTCAAAATCGCGGGTCGGATATTCGAACTCGGGCTGGGACGGTGATTGGTCCGAGAGCAGCTACATCTATGGCTGAATACCGAGTTCCGGACCGTGAGCGGGAGGGTGTGGGAGGTAATGAAGCCATTGTAAGAGGGGACATTGTAGGCGGCGGAGATGAGCCAAGGACGGCGCCACCCCAGTTGAGATCATATAAAAGCACGTATGATCTACCATTGAGGAAGGAGACGGGTGTCACGCCCGGGGGTTTCGAACGTGACAAAGAGTATGAGAGGGAAAAAGACAGGGAAAGAGAACGGACTCAATCTTCTCTCAGCCGATATGCCTCAGTGGCTAGTCCGTTCGGAAGTCGACGGTTCGAGTCGAATCCGATCCCTAGCCAAAATCAGCAGCCTTCTTCTAGAGGGAACGGCTCCGCCTCTTCCACAGGCAAGCAAGGCCCAGATCGCTCAGACCATACGCGATTGTTACAAGATAGTCTCCGTATGTTCGAAACGCACGTCTCGCGTGTGCCCTCCACTTCGAGTGCGACTGCCGGTGATCTGCTGCGGAATGCTCAAAACATCGTCAGTTCGGCAGAAAAATTGAATGCCTTGTTACGTGCTGGGACAACTAGAGCACTGGATGCACAGATTGAGGCAGAAGTGGATCAGACTACGGGCAAAGGGGAGTCTGTGGCAGATGTGTGGAGGCGGGTGGGTGGCGAGTATAGGGAGGGACTGAGATATAGTGATGACTTGATAGGGCTTACGTGGCTATCGAGTCATTCAGAATTTAGGCTTATGTATATGTACCCACTGTCGCACAAACGGGGTACTTGATTCTTTTCTCAATGTCAAATTCAAATTCATCTCAAGATATTACTCGAGGACAATCACCTCAAGCTGAAAACATCCCCAAGAATGCAGGCAACAAGTCAGAAGCACAGCTGACGGACCAGACAAAACTTTTGCCATTCAGACAACTCGTCATAGTATATCTTGCCCTGTCCGTAGTGAACTTGGTGACTACTTTGGACTCGGTCATCGTGTCGGCATCACTCTCGACGGTTTCGAGAGCGTTCAATGCTGGTTCTGTCTCTTCCTGGATCCCTGCAGCGTATCTTATGGCCTCGACCGCGTTTCAGCCTCTGTATGGTCGACTAAGCGATATTTTTGGACGCAAGGCTGCAATCTGCATTGCTATGAGCATTTATTTTATTGGCAATCTTGTCGCTGGGTTTTCGAACTCGATAATCCAGTTGATTGTGTTCAGAGCCGTTGCGGGCGCTGGAGATGGTGGGGCTAATGGTATGGTGCAGATAATCATCTCGGATGTTGTTTCGTT
>RCHF01000829.1:0-28375 GCA_003987895.1 Neonothopanus nambi
AACTTTCCCCAATTCCTCGTATTGCCAAAATCAAACGTCTGATTAGACGACAAGCCTTCTGTATAGTACGCGGAATTGTCAGCATCCAATTTCGGCACGTCCAACCGTGAGTGGAATGAACTTACTGAAATGATGCAGTGTATGTAATACTGGAAGCGTTATATTCACTTCATACCCATGTCTCCCCAAGAACCTTTCCGAAAAGCTGTCCGTCCAAAACACTTGCGCCTGGAACTCCATACTATCTTCCCACACATACTGTCCGACTCCTGGCTGCGCGAGCAATGCACCTATACCATCTCTCGCAAGAATATTGCTCTGAATGAAGCTCGAAGAAATATTAACACCTTGCGGCGAAAAGTGATCCACAACCCATGATCCCCAGGAGCCCGGCTTATCCGGTTGAGCACCATGGAAACCTGGTCTAGCCTCTGGAAAACCATTTCGGCGTGAAAAGTATGCGAGCAATACGCTCGAACCATTGGACGGAGCGGTCCATGATACTGTTGACGTATTCCCTGATCCCCGTACTTGGTTTGTAAGATCCTGCACTGTACTGAAGTCCAGCGACACCCTCGAAGATGAAACATTAGCACCAGGAACAAGCTGCGCGCCAATGACGCCAATTAACTGTAACCGTGTTGTATTAGCGTTCACGACTTGGCCGTTTGCATCGAGTGTCGTAATGATCGTAGGAGGAGGAAGTGGACCACTGAATGTCTCTCCAGCATCAAGAAAATGAGAACCAAACACCAACTCGGTGTTCATTCCTTCCATATCAACGTCTTCAGGAAAGACGGGAATACCGGCGCCTTGGTCTGGTCCGAGAGTGAAGTCGATTGTTAGGTTGTTCTGGATGGCTGCATGTATCAACGCTGCTGTCACCGTCACGAAACGGTCCGAGCCGAAAGCAAAATCCGTTGGGTCAAGGATGATATCACCCGTGCTGGCTTGGATGCCTCCATAAGATTGGTAACTTGAACAAGTCAGCTCTGTGAAGTGTTGAACGCGCAGAGCAGGATAAATACCTTAGGAGTTCGAATCCAGCAGAACCAACTCGAGCCATTTCGGAGACATCGGAACTCAGTACGTCCAGGTCAACACCAGCATCCTCAATCCAGTAGCGCCATTTCACGCCAGTAGCGGGAGTCATGAATGTTCCCCGATGAACGATCGTGCTGGCCGCAATCGGTGAAGCGAGAAGCGACAGTAGAGTGATAGCACATATACGACTCAGAGCCATGTTCAGAACTCATTGTGGAGTCGAAGCGCGAAGTCTGTTTTATAGTCCGCAGAAGAGAAATCGCTTGGTCCTATGACAGACTGACGAGCCTGCTGATCTGTCAGGGTTTTCTATGCAAATATACATTTGGGCAGAGGGAAGTCAAAACGACGAGTATGGCCCAGGAATATACTTGTTGCAGAGTCATAGGATTCAAGCTAATTCACACATAATATCGAAAGGTGGGCCCGGAATCGCAGCAAGAATCACTTCAACAAGTAATACCTATCATCACAAGGTGAGCTTGTTGAAATATCTTTGTGATCAGCTGGAAACTCGCCTTCTCTCAATTTCTACCCGTGCCGATGCACTTCTTTCTCCCTTCCTTGGCTTCACTAGGTTCGGAAAAGAAGTCATGACCGCACTTATGGCATAATGGTACAGGGCACTGAGGTAAGAATTTAAGTACCTCGCGAGCTCGGCGCTGAGGGTAGTGTCGCCACAAGGTGAGGTAAAGAATTCGAGTACCTCGCGAGCTTGGAGTTGAGCATAGTGTTGCCGCAAGATGAGGTAAAGAATTGAAGTCCCTCGCGTCGGAGTTGAGTCCGACGTCATGTGCATGAATTCTTGAGGGCAGGCCTTTAAGTTCGTCCTCCATCGCTTCATGGCCTAGCGCAGGGTCTAGCGACTTTCGCGGTGAATCACACAAGCTCTTGCACGACACTCTTCGCACCTCTTGGACCAAAGCTCGCCATCCACTCGAAGGACAAAACGATCTTTCGAGTACTCACGGGAGGATTTGCGAAATTTTGCGTTGCAAAGAGGGGGGTTAAAAAGATGGAAAAGTAGCGGCAGAGACTTAGGTCTTCGTTTCACTTTTAGTTCATGTATCTTCTGCAATCATAGGTAGGGTTAGGAACGCAATTGCTTTGCAATAAGATACTAGATTATTTGATTCATTGGTTTCATGCAAATTTGCCTAACATCGTACAGGGTGACTGCCTTAGAAAGAATGATTACATGGTGGGTCCGTGAATGATGAACGGCACGCTCAGGTACTCAGGCTCCCCGAGCCTCTCTGCCTAACCTTCTATTCAACATCAAATCAACTTGAAAGGAAATATCAGCCATCCTAGTACAGATAAAGGACTCAAAAAGCGGGACGTACAAGCTGGATACATCAAGCGGAAGACACAAAACCTCGCCCTCAACAGCTTTCCACCCTTTCGAGGGTATGGTCCACTTTGGTGGCCTCTTGAAAAACGAGTCCCCTGGGCAGACTAGGGCATACCGAATCTTCACCTCATCCGAAAGCTTCACTTTCTTCGCCGTTGGTCCCTCTCTTTCCTCCCGCCTGGACCCACCTGCCTCTTCACGTATTACCTTTTGCGCAGCCATCTGGGCGAATTCTCGAATGCTTCGAATCTGTCGGTATGCTTGATCAGAGCTTGCATGCGTCTCACTTAGTGTAGATTGAAAGATCCACACGATAGTAGACTCCAAGTTGAACTCGAGCAAGAAAGAACCAAAAAGAACGCAGCTATGTGCGCGCGGAATGTAGTACGACGACCCAGGATTAGGAAATTCGAGGTCGCTCGAAGTAAAGAATTCGATCTTGCGCTTTGTTATATGCATGTCTATGGCAGGCTGTTCCCTGGCGCTACCAAAAGTTGTAGAACTTTCAGACTCGGCGATAGCATTCATCTTGAAGAGTTGAAGTTTACTGCCTGTGACTGGTTGGTGCCCGGACAGCAATTTGTGTGCGAGTATCTCGAAAACCCAACCGGCAAATGTAGATGACACTGAAAGACTGCGACATTGACGGAGCAAATCCTGAGCGGTCAAGTAATCAATTTTGCCTTGACGTTCCATGGCTAGGCTAGCGATGTAGAGCGACTTGAATTCCGGTATGAATCTGTCCAACAATTCTACGCCGGGTATACTTTCAACACGAACCTGAACAAGACGATGAATGATCCCATTGAACGCAGTCGGGTTGTTAAGGTCAACAGCGAATTTAAGGCTTGAAGGATCCAAATTCTGGACAGCGTTCCCGATATCTTCTTCCATGACAGTCGAGCCGTCGAAGATCGCCGAGTATACGTCTCGAGCAGCATGGCCATACTTGCTCATAGCGTGTTCAACTAGCTTGATTGA
Organism: Neonothopanus nambi; assembly: GCA_003987895.1. Classification (NCBI taxonomy): domain Eukaryota; kingdom Fungi; phylum Basidiomycota; class Agaricomycetes; order Agaricales; family Omphalotaceae; genus Neonothopanus; species Neonothopanus nambi. The sequence continues at coordinate 3,380 of RCHF01000829.1, forward strand.
TATCTCCTCGCGAATGGGTGGCGAGGCTGGCTGGGGAGATGCCTCATGAGTTGTACTAGGCACAAAGACCTCGAGTGCAGTTCTCATGGGATCAGGATGAGAGGTTGTAGCTTGACCGGCAATTAACGCGCTCTCGACCTGGGTCAAGAAGACAGTATAATCAGGCTGCAGTGACAGGCTGTGACAAAAATGATACTTAGTGATCTTCGTGTGTAGAAGGTATGCCGACAGCGCAGCAGATGACGACATACCCCTGCAAGAGCTCCTCCCGGGTCCACAAAGGCATTCCCCAACAGCATCTCGGTCTTTTTTGCTTGTGCCAGGCCCTATATCGCGTCGGATTGGGCGATGATGCCTGAATCACAAATAAGGGGGGCTGAGTCAATAGCTGATCAGGAGCATCGTTTCCCCGATCCCAATCGATGAGCATCCACAGGCGCATGGTTCTCGCATGGTGCACAGGGTAAAAGTCTTGTAAGTTCTGAAGCCCAGTCTTGTAAACCTGATCGTTGAAGAAGAGGGTAATGCAGGGTCCGAGGGCTAGCATTACCGGATGTCCTTTCTTGACAAGTCGCATAACAGCATACCAGAGCCAAAAGCTCTTTCCTATAACATGCATCGAGAAATTGTGACCTCAAGAGTTATCTCAGTAGGTGAAACGCACTCACCTATACCGGGTTGACCAGTAACCACAACGCCTGGCTGACCCTCACGCTCAGAGATCGCCTCAGCTCGTTTGAACAAGTCCGCGTAGCACTCCCGAAAGAGAAGCCGTCCACGAGTGAAAGCAAGGTTTGTGTTTTGTGCAACCTCGTCAGGAACAGCCTCTAGGATGTTACTGGTACTCTGAGGACGCCCATCTTCGGTGAGTTGTGCCTTACATCGTTCTGCAAAGGAGCTCCAACCCTCCTGGAGTTCCCAGACTTCTCGATGTTTCCACCGCCAACCATCAAGTTCAAGAGAGGAAGCCATTGATTATGTAGCAAACCGTGAATGACATAAATTTTGTACTTACATGTTACATAATCCATCGTAGCGAAGTCATTTCCGACTCTCCAGTTCCAGTCCATGACCATCTTAACTTTAAGTGCAAAGCAGGTCGGACCACTGGAGGCAGGGTGGTAAGCGGCAAGGTTCGCAACTTCCTACTCTGAACAGACAGCAAGGTTTTCGAGAAATATGAACATGTATGTACGTTACATTGCAGTCTATACAGAAGATATGTCCCAAAGCCCTCCGACAGCATGCCTGTGTTTGATTGAATATCACAGACAGAGACTCGTCTTTCGAAGAACGCTCATCAGGCTCCGCCCACGATGGCGTACCCTATATGAGATATAACACCGAACGTTGCTGTTCAAAACTCAATACGCAGCCGATCGCGCCTAAGACCAGCAGTCAAAATCACGGAGAATGGAAAAGGCAATGTTCACTTACTGTTAACTGATCCTCATTAAGCTGTTGAACACTTTTCGAGCTAGACACGTTCACACATATCCAACCAAGCCGCTGCCTTCAGGCGCCTTTTCCGCAATAGCCATTGCACCCTCTTCTGGTATACTCACTCCAGAAGCATATGTCAGACTCAACGGAACAAGCCGTTCGAGCCCATTGAGCAATATGAGGAACTCCGCGTCTGTAGCCGTCAACCCGATATCTGAGGTATACTTCTCATCCTTCGAAGCAGCGCATCATCTACAGCAGAAGCAGGCTCTGTTTTCTCCGATGCCAGGATGTCATGAGTGGCGTCCTTATTCATGTTACCCTCAGGCTTCTTTGACTTTCTTACACCTGCATTGTAGGCTACACAAAGGAGTTGTCCAGAGGAGAGCGACTCTAGGAACGTAGACTGGGAAGACGCATCAGAAGAGAGGGCTGGTTGTAGGTTGGCGGGTAACAGGAATGAAAGCAGTATGATCATTAGATAGAAATGTATATACAGGGTGACAAACATACCTAGGTCACTGTCCATGAACGCATTTCGTTTCGCCCACTTCGAATCATGTAGCCGCCCAGATAAAGAAAAGCTCAAAATGCAACATGCTCGGAAAGAGATGGGTACTTGGAACTCCATACTTGCTGCAGTAACTCGGGCCTCAACAAATGAGAGATATCCTCCAGCCGGCATAGACATATTGTGAGTACATATCTTAAACCGCTGCGATACTCTTGTTGATTATCTTGTACGGCAGTATATCATTACTTCGCACATTTGACATCAACGGTCAGTGTTATTGTAAACTTCAAACAATTCTCGGTGTCTTTGCCTGGCCTTCAGGGTCTTCACGACCAATGCGATGATTGAATTAGATGCGATGGAAGTGAAGATGAAGCATAAACATACTGAGTGACAGCCGACTGAGGTCCTCGGCCAACACGCCAACACCATGGGGGTTTGTGACCCATTCGTCTACTAGGAAGACATGAGATAGCCAAGGAAACACCGTTATTGCAGATGTCTATAGAGGACGCGCCGACTTTAGCTCAAGATAGCAAGTGAAAGCAGAACAAAGTACGCGGTGAAGTTCCTGCAAAAGTATGCCGTCTACCAAGACGACGGTCGGTATACTCCTCATCGTTTCGTGTATTTTCCTGTCAAGTACAACGTGAGTCGATTGAGACCACGACATGTTCAACGTTGCAGGACGCCATTCGATTGTACCGACATCGACCCGGTTCCGCACTCGCGCCCGTATAGCCGCTTTGGCCTTCTTCGTACCAGAAGTTCTCGCCCAGTGCAGTCCTTGCCTCTTAATCTGAAGCTAATGGTGGGTAGGGCTGTGTCTCAGACGGGGGTATTGAGAGCCTCGACAATCCGTGAGTATGAAAGGTGTTTTGAATGCAGGAAGCTTAGATGTCCGTGGGTTATGGACAGCGAGTAGATACCTAGACAACTATTGAGTAATAGATAACTACTTAATGTGAGGAAAAGTACAGTCTCACCGGAATCAGCAGCTCGTTCTGTTTCTTCTTCATTTGACACGAGTTCTACGGAGGTCTCGTCTGCGACTATCATCTCTTCGTGATGCGCTCCTTCATCATCTATTTTCTCCCGGTTTTTCATCACCCATTTCGGCGCATAGCACTCGAAAAGTGTCGAATCTGGTGCTTGCGTTTCGAGGAAACGGACTGTGCAAACATGGGAATGAATAAAGAGAGAAAAGTTTTTTGGGATGTTTCGCAGACTTGCCCAGTACAGGCCCAGCAGTTCCTGAGAGCTCAATTAAAATGAAAACTTTTGGAAGCTTCGTGCCTTCTTCTCTTGGCAATGGTAGATGTGCCAGCAGAAGACGATATTTGAAGAAGAGGTGGTGGTTGTACGAGGAAAAGAATGACTAACAGAAGTTTGAAGGTCCTCTTTTCTCTACGTCCATGTTAGCTGAATTTCCTCTCTCACTAAACTTTCACGACGCATAATCTGGCCGATTATTCAATAACTTATCTCTTCCGCTAATTTTTACAGTACTCTGTGCTGATTTTGTAACGGCCGTAGACCGTGAGGAGACAGGATACCTCATTTCAGTTTCGCTGTAGCTGAACTTACGCTAGGACGATGTCCGAGACTATTATTGACGAACGTCCGATGAAGGCAGAGTTGAAGGAGGAAAGCAAGGAAGCCATCCTGAGCGCAGTGGCCTTTGGGAGGTCAGACTCTGATTCCCAAGCATATCCATCAAAAATTGCCGCTAAGGAGGAAGAGGAACCATCTTCAGCTTTCTACACACCTCTCATGTTGGTCAAGACAGAGAGCCTGGATAGCAAAGAAGGTGTGAAGCCTGAGCCGAACGTTGACTCTGACTCATCACCATCGTCTACCATGGACCACGACGACATGGTGTCTCCCAAGTCGGAGCGTTCGTCGGCCACACCCACTCCTCCTCCTGTCGCCGAGATGCTGACCGGCAGCGGCTCGTCGTCAAAAATGTCGACACCACCACTAGCGTCAACGCCAGCACCACCAACAAACAACAGAAGGCGGAATGCTGCCTCTACGATGCCCACGCAGTTCATAGGCCACCTTCCAGTGGCTCGAGAGGAGGCAATGAGCACCTTTGCTGAGATAACCGACAACGTATACCAGTATAAGACATTAGGTCGCTCCAGAGAGCTTCAGGAGAGTATGATTTGTGATTGCACGTTTGACCCAGGTCAGCTTTTTCAGTTGCATGCTCTGTAGAGTAGCTCGATAGCTCTATATCGCCGGCTCTTTCGTTTTCTAACTGTTTTTAATCTTATACAGAGACGGATGAACCAGAGTTGGCATGTGGGCATGGATCTGACTGTATAAACCGTCTGACACAAATCGAATGTCTCCCGGAGGACTGTCGGTGTAGGAGTTACTGCCAGAACCAGCGGTTTGTGTTCATCGTGGTTAGAATTGCATCTAGCTCAAGTTATCTTTTCTACAGGTTTCAAAAGAAGGAATATGCTAGCATTGAGATAGTAAAGACCGAGATGAAGGGTTATGGGCTTAGGGCGGAGGAGAACTTGCCCAAGTGCGTTTTTTCTTCCCTTTGATTCCATGTCCTTCTTTCGCTCAATCGTCGTATCGGCGGTTTCATGGTTTTCACTCGTTTTCCCCTGGTATCCTTATAAATGACTAATGATGTTTTCCATACCGCAGGGATACCTTCATATACGAGTATGTTGGAGATGTGGTCAGCAATTCCTCATTCAAAAAGCGAATGAGGGACTATGCGAACGAGGGCATACAACACTTTTACTTCATGATGCTGCAGAAGGACGAAGTGCGTTGTCTATGCTCCTTAGCACCCAACAGTCAGCTAACAGTGACTATCCATCGACTTCAGTTTATAGATGCCACAAAAAGCGGTGGAATTGGACGGTTCGCGAATCACAGCTGCAATCCGAATTGCTATGTAGCGAAATGGACGATTGGAGACTATGTGCGGATGGGCATTTTTGCGAAGAGGAACATTATGAAGGATGAAGAGCTGACTTTCAATTACAATGTTGATCGTTACGGGTGAATTCTTGTTTGGGCTTGGACGAGATCCTGTCACTAATTCTTTCATATTTTTGGTCAGGCATCAAGCACAAACGTGTTACTGTGGGGAGCCAAATTGTGTGGGATACATTGGAGGCAAAACCCAGACCGATATTTCGACAATGGACGAACTATATCTCGATGGTGTGCTACGAGTCCTCCTCCTACTGTTGCATTTATTTATATCATCACTCCATAGCACTCGGTATTACCGACGACGCGGAGCTCATGGAGCTCAAGGGGACGAAGAAGAAGAAGGGAAAGAAGATTGACGATCCGGATTTTATGCCACAGATGAAGCCAGTAACGGAGAAGGACGTTCCCAAGGTCGTACAAGCCATTCGACAAACTCAGAGCAAGAAAGTGCTATACAAACTTCTCACTCGTCTCAAAGTATGTCTTTGCTCCTCCTTCTATGACTCCGGTGACTGAGGCTGGTTCGTGCAGATCACAGAAGATCAGGCTGCACTACGCCAGGTTATGCGTCTGCGTGGATACAGTTTAATGAAGAATATATTGGAGGACTATGCAGACGATACAGATTTACTTGCCTTGGTACGTTGACTCCTATATATGCTTAGTTTAAGCAAGAGTACTCACTTCGAGCAGGCACTCGAGTGCATGTGGACTTGGCCCCTTAGCTTCCGGAATAAAGTCGAGGATTCGCAAGTCGTAGTACCGGTCAAGACCTATACAGAATCGGAGAACGAAGCAGTGAAGCAGTGGGCTACTAAGGTGAGCTTGATGTTTGAGGCACCACGGAATGACTGATCTGAAGCGGACTGAGTAGCTACACGAACACTGGGCGACTTTGGAGTTGAGTTATCGGATACCGAGGCTACCAAAGAAAGCATTGGTGAGTTTCTTTTACTTATCATCTGCTGCTGAATAGTGATTCTGTTCTAAGCCCCAGGAAGAAGTGAAGCCTGAGCTTGAGCCTGAGCCTGAGCCTGAGACTACAGCCTTCACCTTGCCTACAGGAAATAGAGCATTCAACCGACCATTCAAGCGTTCGCGTCACATGCATCCCGAAACTCGAAAACGACCTCGTCCTCACATTCTTGAGCCGGAGGTCAAAGAACCAACGCCTCCTCCTCAACCAGATTTTGTCCAGAAGCGATTGGAAGCGCTGAAGAAGCAGAATCTGGCTATCAACGAGATTATTGCCGCAGCAGCTGCAGAGAAGGCTGAAGCGGTTGCAGCTGCGGAGGCAGCTGCGCTAGCCCAGGCAGAGAAGGAGAAAGAGAGGGCGGAGAAAGAGGCTGAACGCGAACGAAGGAAGGAGAAGGGTGAGAACGGTGGAGGCGGTAGCAGTAGCAGCAGCAAAAAGAGAGATCGCGAGAAGAGACGAAAAGAGAAGGGAGAGTCGGAGCAGGATAAAGAGGTTTTGAAGGAGAAGAAACTTCTCAAGTTGATCAGCCCCGTGGTGGTCAAATGTATGTCAAAACATGCTGAGGTCATTGGCCACGACCGGTTCAAGCGACATGCAAAGGAGGTATGGTTGAATAGTTGTGGGTCGTCTATGCACTCTCTGATATTCTGTTACTCCATAGCTGTCGGAGAAAATTGCTGCGAGCGAGAAGAAGTCGTCTGCCTATCGAAATAATCAGCTTGATGCGCTCTCCGATGAGAAAGTTGCAAAAATCAAAAAATATTCCAAGCAATACATCGACAAGATCCTACACAGGCTAGAGAAGCACAAGAAGGAGAGGCAGCATAGAAAACCCTCGTCCACGTCGGCAGGTCATCTTAGCTCATCAATGACGCCCTCCGCCCTGCAGAACACGCCCTCTACGAGCGCGGGCACACCAAACTCGGCGGACCTGCCATCGAATATGGCCGATGTTGATCTTGATGATAGCATGGATATGGACATGAACTCTGACTCCGGGAGTGAGATGGGCGATGCTGAACTTCCCCCCCGGGCTGATGACCTCGAGAAGGATAGCATGGACATCTCGGAAGCGGGACCCTCAGTAATGGCGGACATCCGAATAGGAGATGATGATATGACGGATGCAATGGACCAAGACACACCCGTGAATTCGCAAAGGGCTTCAGATCCTCGGCAGCGGCCGCCAAATGGTCTCATGAATGGACTCAGTTGACATTTGTCTGTGAAGTAGAGAAGTACCTTAGGCATTTTGTTTCATTAATCTGCTCAGAATGTATGCTATAGTGAGCTGATATTGTGCTTTTATTCGGTCAGTGTTTTCTGCGATACAACTCAGCACTATTGTGGACTGGGAGTGACTCGAAGCTTCCTAAGCTTGCCGTTCAAAACAGACTCTGTGAGATTGCAAACTGTGTCCTGTTATCTCATCGACCCCTGCCTTAGATGCCTATTCTTTCTTTTACTCTAGTACATGCCATTGGACATCATCAATGGAATTGGACCAGGAGATAGCAGAATATTTACATTGCTTCTGTCGTTGATTCTGATTCCATCAACACATTCACATGGATCTCCTGTCCTCACTCCCATAGGAACATAGCACGCTTGCGACGATGTGCAAGCAGATATAAGTCGAAAAACTCCCTTCTATGTAATTTACATAAACGATTTCGACAAACTCTACGCATGGTCGAAGACCAGCACTCGCCCTTCTGTGGCAGTGGTGTTGATCACCGTTCAGAACGTTCAGGATCAGCCCGGCTTCGGCAGATGCGGTCTTCCTTTAAATAGTATGCTGGTATCGGACTTCAGCGCTTCAGCGCTCAGTCTGACAGTCTGACACAACCTTACAAAGGAAGAACGGTGATTGAGATCTGCTGATCCCCGTCTTGATGAGGCTGTCATGTGCTTATACATAGCTATGATTCTCGCTTTCAAGCAGTACATAACGTATTTTCATTCTGTTCTTGACCCCCGAGGTTCGGCGCTGAGACCGCTGGGCTCATGTAAAAGCAGCGACTGGCATTGACTGCTAGTTCCTCCTTTCCTTCTGCAAGCTCCGCTCGCGCTAGTATATGTCAGCCGGTCCGTGGCATTCAATGTTCAGCTTTCAACTGTACTAATCATCGACTTCAGGCTCCCAGAATGGGCCGTCTGGCCCGCTAATAAATCTCTTTATTGTTATGCATACTTTCACTTGGATCTGCTCCTCAATAATCATATCTACCGTCCTGATATCTCGCTATGTGGACCGCTTGACAACCTGGCTAAACCTCAACCTGAGTTGGATCATTGCTTGTTTCATGTATGCCTTCCTGTGAGCCAAGGGTTTCCTCTGCTTGGTAGTCCATCTCGCTCAATTCGTCTTCGCAGATTTACGACTGGCCAACTATACAAAGCGCACCCTGAACCCAACATTTGCTTAGTCTAGGCAGCCGCTGTTGCTGCCGTTCCATCGCTGTATGTGGTGCTTTCCTCACGTCTGGATTTATTCATAGATATTGTTGCAAAGAACCGCAGGAACAACTCTGGCGCTTGCTATACAAGTGCGCATTCGCCTACTATTCGTATCCATCGCTGACAATATGAGCAGTTGTGGCTGAGTATTCATTCGGGGAATCCCAGGCGTCACCGGAATATAGTTCTCGTTCGCAATATCGCTGTATGTGTACCTAGGCTGAGGTTTCTCAGGTCGCCCGACTAATGCCGAGAATCCAGCTCATCATCGTCCCATATGTGGCTCCACTGATAGAATTCATTGCTGCTTTCGTTGTCAGTGGCAGATCTGAAAGCTGCAGGCTGTTGACACTAATGCAATTCTACAGTATGGAATCCAACATCCTGACAATGTGGCGCTCACAAGCTCTGGGATGTTTTGTAGTCTCACGAATCGTGCTTCGTAAGCTTCCTTGCCCTCTGAATCTACTTTTTACTCATCACATTCACAGAGGACTGGTGTCTGCCATATTCTCTACCATCGTTATGATTCCTACAGTCATTATGGAAGTCTTCATAGTCGTCTACATATACCGCGAGTGGCGCATTTCTTCAAGTAGTTGAAATGCGTTGACGACTGTAGCTCGTCTTGTCGTGTTCACTTTCTTTGGAGTCGTCGGTGTTGCGTGAGTGCTTAACCCTACACACGCACTAACTTAAATCCTTGCCGACATACTCATGTGAATACTATCGTGTACAGGGCCAGCCTTGTCTCTTTGTCAGGTCGCGCGAATGAAGCGATCTCCAATATTTTGGAATCACTCCGTGCGTATCTTCAGTCGCTTGACTTTCAGAACAATTTTTTTTAAAAAAAATCGGCATTTCATACAGCTCCAGTGTCATTCGTTTTCGTATTTGGTATACAGAAGGTTTGATCTAAAAAGTACTCTTGTCTTGCTCCATGCGCACTCATTGTTGCCACATTCTTCCTATGCAGGATCTCTTTCGAGTGTGGGCGTCATGGTTGCGGATACCACACAAGTCCCTCGCTTCTGCCCCTGCACAGAATTCTACGATGTCAATTAGCGCCTTTACGCCTGCAGAACCGCTCGACAGTGTGGTGGAGCTGTCTGCGTTTATGTCCAGTCCCAAGAAAAAGGACGACAGGGTGATTGACATTGCAATGGATGTTTAAAATGAAAGTATGGAGAATTCTCCTTGTACCATAAAATGTATTTTGCTTTATCTGCACCGTAATGATACCCTAACAAACTACTGATACTTGTCGTGAAATGCTGTCCAGGATATTGCCACTGAGCTCGTTTCGCAGTTGATCTATTACTATAGATTGACATGTCCAGATGTAGTGGATCAAACCTCATTTCCGTGCTTTCCGTGTCTTTTGGGCTGATAAGCAACTGATAGGTGCGTTCAGGTGCGTTCCCATGTTGAGAAAATGCTGGTTCAAAGTATTGCCGCTTTCGCCGAATGAGTATGGAGTGATGGGTATGACGGGCATGGCATCTATGCACCCTGTCATTTTCCACACATGCTGGGGAGCGTATGGAAGGTGTATGGTGGGTACGGTTGTCATACCCTCATACACCTGCTGATGTGCCGGTACCTATAGTATGCTGGCTATGTTTGCATACCGAGCAGAGTTGAAGGCGTTCAGCGTATTGCGGTCAAGTAGAAGCCTAAGAAGGCCAAGTCTAAGCGTAGTATCCTTGCCGGCGCACGTGGCAGCATATTGCACAGCCACAATTCCCCCGGTTTGCCCACCACCACCTTTGCCCACCCTCGAGATTTGCTGCTAATGAAGGCATGAAATGCGTCTCAGCTCCCTCGTCTGTGTACGCTCTTTCGGTGCACCTCAGCGGTCTCAAGAAATCAAGCTTCATGAAGGACTCTGGATGGGCTGGATCATGCTTAGAAGGCGTCAGTCAATCAAGGCAGAAGGCCCGCGAAGACAATGCGCGAGAGTTGGAAGGCGTCATAAATTCTAGACATGCTGAGCACGAGATGAAAAGCAAGCACGACTCAAATAAAATATATCGCCGGATGGTAGTGGGGCACGCTAAGATGGTCTTGGATCAGGTTCGTAATTGGTGGACAATACTTGACTGTATCGTACAAGTTGTAAGCGGTGAGCTCCCTAGTTCGTTTCTGCAGGCAAGTATATATGTGTAATCTTCTTTTTCAGCACTGGAATATATGCACTCGGCTGGTATCGTTCACAGGGACATTGGTACTGGAAATATCCTCGTTGAAGAGGACGTCAACGGGAAGATCGTTGGCAGACTCATTGATTCGGACTACGCCAATATTCTTACCCAACCCTTGAGCGCGACGAGTAACGTCAAAATAGTAAGCCGCATATCATTAAAGCCCGATTCCACTTGCTGAACGACCTGCAGGGAACATCATACTTCATGGCCGTGGAAGTCGCTAAAGACTCTCATGCGTTTCGGCCAAGACCAAGACGGACCGCTGGGTATGTCTATGCGGAGAGACAAGTTGCCCCATTCCAATACAACTACCTTCACGATCTCGAGTCCGTGTTCTGGATCCTTGTCTATTTCCTCACTCTCATGCGTCCCCGAGAAGAGGTCGTTTCTGACGAAAAGATCAATGAGCGAGGGGTCGTATTTGTCAACTTGTTTATCCAGGGACTTGAGCGCCGGGAATCGCTCCTCAGGGGGTCTGACAGAGACCAAGAGGAAAAAATTCTCAATGCGGCACCCATGCATTTTCTGAGCACCTGGGATAGTATAGCCTTGCCTTGGGTGGATTGTTTAGTGACGGAATACCAGCGTGTTCAGCGAAGCGTGCCACTTGGTAATGCGTTTTGCTCGAATTTCTATTCCACCATACGGACATCTGCAAACAAGGTCCTCCAGGGTGATAGGGAGTGGAGCGGTGAGGTTGTTCAGCAACTCACATCCAACTAGCTCCGAAACGGAAGACTGTGGCTGCATCTTGGGAAAGGCTCTGGTTACAAGAAGGCGAGGCGTAGGTAGATGTGGGTTGAGTTTTTGCCCTGAGCTGGGCTTTTTTTTAACCATTCTTTCATGTGGTGTAGGTATATGTTTATAAATGTAACTCATCACACGTTGTATCATCTATTTCTCTAGTGAAAGAAGTAGTAATCACACTAATCAGATCTAAGAGATCATTGTTCAATGTGTCATGCAGCTATAGTACAGCATAACTGCACGGCGAATGTAATTCGAAAAACTCTTATCCGATCCCTCTTGTAGGTCGGGCTTTGTAAGGTAGTAACACATCGCTACATTGGTAAAGTGGACTGGCAAGCCAGTCTCGAGTATAAATACAACAGGGACTAGTCGACTGAGCACTCTCAAAAAGCCAAATATTAAGCGTAATCTGTTTCCCAAAAAGGAGTAGAAAAGAACGATATGCAGAAACGTAGAGGGTGAATAGTCGCGATTGACTATGGAACAGGTTAGTCCTGCCAACGACGTTTTGAATATGAGCCTGACTGTAGCATAGCAAAGCCAACATACCTCGTATTTGGGCTTGCGACTGTTCTGCATGCGCTTCTTCAAACGACCTGCTTCAACAGCGCATTCGCGGCTACAGTAAAGAAAATTTGACACGCGCGGTTCCATTTGGCAGATCTGTAGATTAACAGAGAGTACAGATGATAGCGTGCAAACACATCGGTACTTCAGGAAAAAGGGAGTAAAAACATGAAGATTTAGACTTACCACACAAAGCTCAGCCTGAGGCACATAATTGAGATTTCTGGGAGCTTGCGAAGGGGGCATTCTCAAGTTTCCTCTAATAATCAGAGCATGAGCGATCGGAACCAAATCCAGAGAGGCTTGGAACAATTACATACCCGATAGACTTGTCATACGCATGGAGTGGTCTCTGCCTGTAATGACAAGAGTTGACAAGTGTTGGTAACAATGTACCAAGAATTCAAATTCAGAAAGAGTCTTACTCAAACGACTCCAGAACGTTTCCAGCGGTATGTCCAATATCCATTGCGCCTCTTTGCACGATTCCCAGAAGTCCATCGGACGTCTCGTGCAAAGCAGGTGGGATGAAGGCACTCAAACCAGTTTTGTCGAGGGTATCATCCGTTGCGCGGTGGACGGTTCCGACGACATTGCCTGCAAAGTCGGCTGTGTGATGAAGGAGACCACCGAGGAGACCGAAAGTCATTTGGAATATGCTAGGTGTTCTATCGAATAACGCAGGTTACGAAGGGCGTAAGAATACAGTAGAAGGGTCTTACGAACTGACTGAAAGTAAGTATGAAAGAGAATTGAGGTGCAGTGACCCGGTCCTAGGTATCAGAACAGAACTTGTGGGATGAAGGATGCGATTAGAGAGTTATATAGTAGTAAACTCGTGTTGTGTACTAGGGAGCTTTACTCGTCAGATAACAATCGGTGAAAAATGAAGCCTGAATGACAGACGACTTGTATGTGATATGTTGAGGCCTCGAGGCCAAGCGAAAAAGACTCCGAGTCAGGAGAAATATTAGAGATCGAGCCCGAGATATGGTAAACCGACACCGCGAATGCATTGTACTTCTGCATGTTTCTGCATGTTTCTACAGCATTTCGTCTGTATCACTCTGAAATGAATGCCAAATAGGCCCAATGCCAGGTAGCGCAAGTTTTAGACTGCGTCTAGGATTGAATGGGCGAGGCTAGCTGCGTATGTGGCATATGATTGAAGTAGATATTGTTTGACTTGCTCGCAAGTTGGGTTCAAGTTGCCCAAAGGTAAAAAGTTCTAAGCATTTCCATAGACAGACGACTCCTAACTTGGTGACAGTGTGAAGGAGATCTCAGAGACGTGGGTTCGTGGGAATCATTGCACTTTGCGCCACTATCACCTTCATCGCGATCCGCATCTCATTTGCATCTCATTCTGCTGCCAACATTTCTGTCAAATTACATGCTTCATACGCTATACATTTTGCAACGCGTGTCAACTCATGTTCTTGGAGGATTCGACTTGACTAGTTCAGACTCGAGCGGCTTATCGCAGTGAAGGGTCTATCACCTCGCCCAAACTTTTCCAGTGAGCGCGTGTAGCTCAATTCATCTGTCCAACGAATCATGTATACAACGAGGTGACAGTAGCTCCGGTCAGATGGACGGATTTTCGTGCTGCATTCTTACCAAAGGACGTGGCAGTATTTATGGAGAGAGTCAAACACTTGAAACGATATCATTCAAGTTGACGCGCAGAACGATTCAACGGGTATCATTACTTTACGACGATGTCTCAAGACGAGCAGACTATGATGAGTCCTCAGGTATGTCGTGACTTTGGTCCTTACATACAAGTCCACTGAATCACTTAACATATATTTCAGCTCTCCGTCGCTATACAGGAATTCATCAGTATATGCGACAGTTCTCGAGTCTCTCAATCTTTTGATTATGGTAGGTGTTGGCTTGAAATCCCCTGATGATGGTCTGACCTTATTTGATGCTCCTGCAGGCAGCGCATTGTACAAGGACAGTATTCGCCATTACCTCGCAAGCAGCAGTGAAGTTGCCCAACTAGCTGTACAGCCTGGCAGCGCAAAAGATCTTGCGAAGATGGTATGAGCGGCTATCTCGGCTTAACATTTGGATTCAGCAGACTAATTTTGATGACTATATAGATGAAAGTCCTAAAGAGACGCCGAGTACCGTTTGCTGTCCGTCTATATGGGTATATATTTTGCGTTCCAGTATACTAACCTGGTTCTTTTCAGGTGAAAGGTGGCGGTCATGGAATGGCGCCGACATTTAGCTCTACCACCGGTATTCAGATATCCATGGCACGATTTTCGAAGGTTCGGTACAACCCAAAGACTAAGCTCGTAGACGTTGGCGCCGGATGTCTTTGGGATCAAGTCTATAGCAAGCTCGCACCGTACGGTCGCAATGTTATTGGAGGTGCCGCTGCAGACGGTGTTGGCGTTGGCGGATGGCTCCTTGGAGGCGGCTATTCGCTCAAGAGTAATCGCTATGGTCTGGGAATCGACAATATTGTTGAATTTGAGATTGTTACTCCTGACGGTGTTGTGCGAAAGGTCAATGCCAATACAGAACCGAATCTTTTCCAAGCTTTGCGGGTATGTGCATACCATCTTCATGATCGCTTTGCGGTAGCTGATTCACGTTTTGGTCTGCCTTATCATGATAGGGAGGAGGAAATAATTTTGGTATTGTGACGAGATTCCTGCTCAAGACCTACGACCAAGGCCCAACCTATGTACGTTGTTTTACTTGATTTGAACGGGACAATATCCATCAAGTACATCTTCATCCTCTCATTCTAGGGTTCACGACTGCTCTTCCCAGGAAGTCGAGCCGAAGAGGTCAAAGCTGCCATCTTGGACTTTGTTGATAACGAAAAGAGACAAGAAGCAGTGATTGTCGCTGCCTTCAGGCACGTATTAGTTGGAGGGAAAGTGGAGGTAGGCCCTCATAGATTTATGCATTATTCTCTTGTACAACCTCATGTTTTCTCTAGTACAATATCTCCGTTTTTTGCGTGTTTGATGGCGAGAAGCCCAAGCGCGCGCGCGACGTTCCTTTCGAAATGTTCAGAAAGCTTGCAAAGAGCGGCGAGGCCTGGGCGGCGGATCCTGCGGGCTGGAAACTCGGACAGACGGAGGTTATTTCCAATTCTTCGTTCAAATGCATCTCTCGTCGTCCCCAATCTCCTAGCAGGCCGAAAAATAGTAGGCCCTCCATGCCAAAACCCCCAGCATCCCGCAGGAAATTCGCCGCGTACAAGGAGGATTCAGAAGACAGTGATGAACTAGAGGCTTTAGCACACGCGTATGATGACGACGAATATGGGGACGATGACGATGACGTGTCGACAAATGATGGGTTTGAGCGAATGTCCTCTCACCGGTTGTTTGGAGTCACCTCACGTCGGCTACCCTCTCGAACATCCAGTGCTGCCTCGTCCTTCGATGATGATGGAGAGTCTGATGACGACAAAACATTTGTTGGCTCCGATGATGACGAGGATTTTGAGCAGAGGTCTCGATCCTCTAAGAGTTCCAAAAGCTGGAAACCTAGGGAGGACTTTGAAACATATGGCATACCGCAGAGGGTCATGGTAACAAAGCCGGTAGATAGTATGGGTGAATTGAACGTACGGTATGCACATACACACTTCAACAAATCATACAAGGACTCACTAGCATGTAGTGGACGGTTTGGATGTCTTATGATTTCCAAGTATACACAACCTCTACTTGATAAAATGGCGGAAGAAGCGGAGGTATGGTCTCCCATTTATGAACTCATCTGAAACTTATTGACACTGAGCTCCATTCTAGAAATCTGCGAGGTTTCTCGAATCCCACCGTGGCCGTAGCGTGATTGTGGACGCATGGCCTGTCCATCCCTCCATTTTTACCAACAGTCCACCGGGTGCAGCCTTTCCACACAAGCCCGGGGAGCCATACGGTCCCATGCTCGCGTACTTCCAATGGGAGAGCGCGGACGATGATGATTTCTGGATCACGAAGCTCAAGGGAACGTTAAACAGAATCCGAGTCGTTGCTCGTAAACATGGTCTGACTCCGAGGAAGCCGGCGTTATACAATAACCTCTCATTGGAAACTGTGCCTGTGCACAAAATCTACAGGGAGAATATGCAGTGGTTGAGCGAGGTTAAAGCGCAGTACGATCCAACAGATGTTATGAGTTTGGCAGGTGGCCACAAGATTCCGCTTCCCTCGGGCCCTCGCGGAAAGGGACGAAGAAAGGCCAGAGAGGACAGCGAGGACAGCGATTGACACATAGGCGGAAGTTTTTCTAAGCTGCCGTTTGTAACAATATATGGTATTTGAGACCATGTTTTCTGTACATATTACGACACTTCGTCCTGTGCTGTTGAGCAGCTCTAAACTGATAGCTTATATAATCAACCTTTGACCTGCAACCTCCCTGAACCTCCCTTGACCAACCTTGACTAGCTTGATTCGACTCAGCTCCGAATTTGCGAGGTACTTGAACTTTTTACCTCACCTAGCGGTAACACCTCGCCCAGCTCCGAACTCGCGAGGTACTTGAATTCTTTATGTACCCTCACCACCATCGACCGAGCTCGCGAGGTACTTAGATTCTTACTATACAATTATGCCATAAGTGCGGTCACAACTGAACCTGCTTTTCCGAGTCTAGTAAAAAAGGAAGAAAAAAGTGTACCGGCACGGGCAGAAATTGAGAGAAGGTGAGTTTCCAGCTGATCACAAAGTTATTTCGACAAGTTTATCTTGTGATGATAGATATTTCTTGTTGAAGTGATTCTTGTTGCGATTCCGGGTCAACTTTCGATATTGCTGTGTGAATCAGCTCGAATCCTATGACTCCGCAATAAGCATATCCCTGGCCCATACTCGTCGTTTTGACTTCCCTCTGCCCATATATATGCATAATAAACCCTGACAGATCAGCAGGCCCGCCAGTCTGTCATAGGGCCGAGCAATTTCTCTCTTGCGGACTATAAAACAGACTTCCCGTTTCAACTCCACAATGAGTTTTGAACATGACTCTGAGCCGTGCATGTTCTATCGTTCTACTGTCGCTTCTCGCTGGACCGATTGCAGCCAGCACGGTCGTTCATCGGGGAACATTCACGACTCCCACCACTGGCGTGAAATGGCGCTACTGGATTGAAGATGCCGGTGTTGACCTGGATGTACTGAGCTCCGATGTCGCCGAAATGGCTCGAGTAGGTTCTGCTGGATTCGAACTCCTCAGGTATTGATTTTTCTCTACGCGTTCATTACTCTATAGAGCTGACTTGTTCAAAGTTATCAATCTTATGGAGGCATCCAACCCTACACGGGTGATATCATCCTTGACCCGACGGATTTTGCTTTTGGCTCGGACCGTTTCGTGACGGTCGCAACGGCGTTAACCCATGCAGCTATCCAGAACAACCTGACAATCGACTTCACTCTCGGACCAGACCAAGGCGCCGGTATTCCCGTCTTTCCTGAAAACATTGATATGGAAGGAATGAACACCGAGTTGGTGTTTGGTTCTCATTTTCTTGATGCCGGAGAGACATTCGATGGTCCACTTCCTCCTCCTACGATCACTACGACACTCGATAAGAACGGCCAAGTAGTGAACGCGAATACAACACAGTTACAGTTAATTGGCGTCATTGGCGCGCAGCTTGTTGCCGGTACTAATATTTCATCTTCGAGGGTGTCGCTGGACTTCAATACAGTGCAGGATCTTACAAACCAAGTACGGGGATCAGGGAATACGTCAACAGTATCATGGACCGCTCCGTCCAATGGTTCGAGCGTATTGCTCGCATACTTTTCACGCCGAAATGGTTTTCCAGAGGCTAGACCAGGTTTCCATGGTGCTCAACCGGATAAGCCGGGCTCCTGGGGATCATGGGTTGTGGATCACTTTTCGCCGAAAGGTGTTAATATTTCTTCGAGCTTTATTCAGAGCAATATTCTTGCGAGAGATGGTATAGGTGCATTGCTCGCGCAGCCAGGAGTCGGGCAGTATATGTGGGAAGATAGTATGGAGTTTCAAGCGCAAGTGTTTTGGACGGACAGCTTTTCGGAGAGGTTTTTGGAGAGGCATGGGTATGAAGTGAATATCACACTTCCGGTCCTGCACACACTGCCTACAGACGGCTTGTTGCCTAATCAGACGTTTGATTTTGGGAACACAACGAATTGGGGAAAGTTGACAGAAGATTACCAGGATACTCTGGTGAGTGTCCCTTGATTGACACTCATTTCATGTGCTGAAATCTTACCAACCAAAGACGACCCTCTACATAGACTATATGCGGGCCTGGTCCGAATGGTCCAAGTCTGTCGGAATGACATTTTCAAATCAACCTGCATACAACTTCAGGCTGGACACAGCCGCCAGCGCAGCTATACCCGATACTCCTGAAATCGAATCACTAGGTTTACCTACCATTGATCAAGCGCGGCAACTGTCTGGTGGGGTGCATCTCGGAAATCATATGATCTTCTCCAGCGAGACGGGCGCGAGGATAGGCGAGGCCAACACAATCAGGATGATTGAATTGTTGCAAGATGCTAAAGCACAATATGCTGCTGGGGTTAATGTAGTTTTGTTGCATGGGTTCCCATATTCAGGAAATTACCCAAATACAACTTGGCCAGGACTTACGACATTTGGGTACGTACTCTCATCGTCTTTCTTGCATAGCCAGTGTGTGCTTACCGCCTTTGATGCTGTGGCCAGGTATATCTTCGCTGAAATGCATGGTCCTCGGCAGCCTGCATGGGATCACTATAAAGAGTACCTCGACTTCCTGGCTAGGACGCAGTATGTGCTCCAGGCAGGGGCTGCCAAAGTAGATCTGGCAATCTATCGCAAAGATTACAATGTCGCGACGAATCCTCCATTTGCTAGTACCTCACTCATCAGTGCGGGATACACGTACGAGTATGTTAGTCCAGAGAACCTCAAGCTTCCAGGAGTCTCTGTCTCGAATGGGCGTCTTGCGCCCACTGGGCCCGCATACAAGGCCTTCATCTTGAATCAACAGGCGAATATCACGGTGGATGCTGCGCAGAGATTGGTGAAGTACGCCCAGAGTGGGCTGCCGGTTGTAATATCGGGGATTGTGCCGAGTGACATTCCAGGATTCGAGGTGAATGGGACGGGGATGGCTCAGGTACAGGAGTTGATGAGCCAGCTCCTTAACCAGTCGAATGTCGTGGTCGTTGATGGAGAGGACAGTGTTCCAGGTGCACTGATACAGTTGGGGGTGCTACCGGCAGCCAGTGCGAGTCCGTCCTCAGAGACGTTGTATAGTGTCGTTCGACAAGATAATGACACGAGTCATTTCTACCTTTTTAATCAAGGAACGGACACGATCAACTTTACTCTGACCTTGAATCCGGGATTCAATGGAACGCCCTTTGCTTTGGATCCATGGACTGGAATGGTTAGACCTGTGGCGTTATACAACGAGAGCGAGGAGGGAATTTCAATACCTGGGCTTTCGCTTGCTCCCAGTCAATCGACATTGTTCTCCGTAACAGCTCTTAAATCCTTTGAAGGTGTCAGTGCACCGAGTGGCCATCTGACCTCTGTGGATGACGGCGTCATAGCTGTAGGCACTGCCAACGGCTCCGTAGAACTACGCTCGTCGTCTGAAGGATTGAAACAGTTCTCGGTCAACGGTCGTCAGCCGCAGACCGCGAACTTCTCTCTCGAAGGCGAGACCATGAGAACATTAGGTGGTTGGCAGCTGAACATCACCGCGTGGACGCCACCTCAGAACTTGAGCGACAGCAAATCTGTACTTGTCCCGCAGCCTGTGTTTAATCTAACTGACGGTCTAGTGCCTTGGGACGAACTCAGCGGACAAGCAAATACGTCAGGTGTTGGCACGTATGTGACCAGCTTTGACTGGGAGCATGCGGCAGACAGCGGAGTCGGCGTGCAGCTTGATTTTGGGGAAGTATTCCATACGGTCAAAGCATGGTTGAACGGTGTGCAGATTCCTACGCCAGATCCTACGAATCCAGTGGTAGATATCTCAGATTTTGTGGTGAAGGGGACAAATGAGATCAGGGTGGATGCAGCGAGTACGCTCTTGAACGTAATCAATTCGGTACGTTAAAACTCCACGCATTGTTTGTTTTGCCTCGTAATAATTGTTTCCCCCTTCGCTATGCATAGGTTCCTGGAGTTGCTTCGTTAGGCGAGCTCAGGTTGCACACGGATCCCGAATCTCCTGCGAATCAACATTACGGCTTGGCGGTGGATATACAACTAGTTCCATATGCGCGAGTTACGATATCTCTGTAAATTGAAGTTAGGTTTGGTTTGAAAAGCTCGACGTCGGACGAGAATTCTGTTCAGTTATTATAGAATACTACGAACGTTCATTTCACCACTTTCCTCGCATGTCTTGTACGTCTCGTACCTTTACTAGTCGATACCTGACCGGGATCTGGTCAAATCTGGAGGCAGCGTAATGCTAAATCAAATTTACGATTCCGTCGAACATCGATTATGAACCTACCTAGTGTTCAAAAGAAACCATTCAATGAGCCTACAGCAAGCTGCTCGTATACGTCTGCTATAATACTGAGCTTGCTTGCTGTATCATTCTTGCCAAGTAGCCAGTGGTAGATAGATTAAGATAGTAAATTCGCTGGGCACACGACGTGCCTAGTGATACACATACAAAACTGACATTACAAAATCAACAAGAGCTCGAGATACGACGAACGGAAAGCAAAGAAAAAATTCTAAGATAGAAAATCGATCTCATCGAGCTCATCAGCGTCTTGAACAACTTTCGAATTCAAGCTTGCAGACTGCTTAATTCGATCGAGGACGCTCTGCGGTGGACCTTTCTTCGCAGGTTCCTTCGTCTTAGATTGGGACTTCTTGTTGGAAGCTTTGGACGATTTGGCAGCGGCAGGAGCAGAGGTAATAGTAGTGGGCTTGGACTTGAGGCTCGAATTCTCCTTTTGTGTGCTAGAAGTAATTTTCAGCCTTTACGACATATGAGCATGAACTAGCGATAAAGAGAATAGAGAAGATGAATAGGAGAACACTCACCGCTGTTTTGATTGAGGCTTGGAATCAGGATTGGACTGAGAGGTGCTAACGGCTTTCGCCCGTTTGCGTTGACTCTCCTGGGGAACATCGGAATCGCGAGCGACGCTAGAAGTACCACTAGAAGTGGGACGAAGATGCTCGTGGTCTATGGAATGTTGTATGTCATCTTTCGCGGTATCCTCTTCCTCCCGTGCGCGCTTCTTCGCCTTGGACGATAATTCGGACGGTCCAAGAGCCTGAGCTGAAACAGAAGGAGGCGCAGCTTCCCTTGCCTTCTTCCTTCCTACGGATTTTGTTGTCCGCTCCAGGTCCTGTTTGACCTCATCCTCGACATCTTTGGTCTTCTTGCTACCCGCATCTTCTTTCGCAGTATCCACAGCAGCAGAAAGATCGTCGTTTGTCCGCTTGCGTCGCTCTACTGGTGCCAAAGAAGCTGCGAGTTCCTTTGTCTTAGCTTTCGCGCTTCTTGAACCGCGTTCGCCCTTCGACTCCGTAGTGACAATATCGACGGACTCGTCAGCTTCATTTCCGGGGTGCTTCTTCCTCTCCACAGACGACGCTGCCGGCTTGGACGACAACTTTGACTGTGGTTCTTTCCTCGTCTTTGTCTTCCTCGATTCTTTCCCTTTCTTCAATACCCCAACATCACCGTCATCCTCTCCATCTTCGTCATTCTGACCTATGATACCTGCCCACCCATCAATTGATACCAAGGTCTCATTAGGCCTCAAAGGCGAAACAGCTCTTGTTGACGCCACTGTCCGAATCCGAGATGCGACTTGCTGACGAGCAGTCCGAGCGAGAGATACTGCTTCAGATTCAGGCTCAGATTCTTCCGGAACCGGAGTCAACGCTTTCTTGGTTGTTCCTTTTCTTTGGTCCCGTTCCACGTTTGTATCAACGGAAACCGACGAGGTAGAGCTGGAAGCAGCCTTTGGCCGTGCCGCTTTCTGACGGCGACTACGGCTACCCTTGTCCTCGCTGTCATCCTCGTCCTCATCATCAGAAAGTTCAGCGTAGTTTTTCGGCTTGGCTGTCGCAGCACGTTTTCGACGCACTGGTGGTCGGGCTTCATCATCATCCCCACTCCCGTCGCCGGCTCGACTGTCTTTCGATTTTGACGTCGTGCCCTTTCGTGTGCTACTTGCCTTCTTCGTGCTTTTAGCTTGGCTAGAGGTAGACTTTGCTTTAGACGAAGACAAGAGTGGTTCAGAATCTACGGATGTTGAGGTGTTATACTCAAAATAACGAAAAACGAAGGGTAAGCACAGACCTTGAGCATCTATATCGATGGCCAGATTGGATTTTCCTTTCACTACACGGGACGAAACGGCTGGACGTTCGAGCTCCGTGATTTGCTCTTCCTCTTCCAAGTTCGGAGCAGAACTCTTTGTCTGCCCTTTCCGTTTAGTAGGTGCCCTCTTGGGCTTCTTGGAAGAAGAGCTATCTCCAGCTAAACTCGCAGTAAGTTTTCTTTTCTTTGCCGCAGGTTTCTTATTCAACTCGTGGTCGGATTCGGCCTCGTCATCAGATATAGAAGCAGTTGGGCGTGGACGTTTAGACGGCGCAGATGAAGAGGTAGAAACTTTGGGTAAAAGGCGGGACGTAGATTTACTGATGTGCTGCTCTGTGTCGGAAGGGTCTACAGCTTCCGAAGTGCTGGATTTAGCTAGGCTTCTTTTGGTCGTTTTGCGTCCACGAGACCTAGGTTGCTCGTCGGCTGTTCAGAGCTTGAAAATCAGGACATCTCTACGTAGACGAAGTTCATACATACCACCAGCATCCTTCTTGGTTCTACGCGCTTTCGAGGTTTTCTTTTCGGACAAAGAGCTAGCTCTCGATGGACCTTGGATCCAAATTGATTCAGACATATATAAAATCTGCAAAAATTTCGCTCACCGGCCGAAGGTTGACCGTCCTCGTCCGCACCAGCAGAAGAGTTCTTCTTTGATTTCCTCCCTTTAGACACTGCGTATTCTGTTGCATCGTCTTCCCGCTGCACCATAGCTCTCTCCTTGCCTTTACGCACAGGAGAGCACGAGGCACTCCGAGACCTTGAACGTCGATCATGGGATTTCTTCAGGGTTGTTTTACCAAGGAGAATATTTAGAAGAGTATCTCGTTGAAAGGGTTTGAAAATTCTGAAGAGGCAAATAAGTCAATTGGAGTCCAGATAACTAGATTATAATATTCACCCTCCGCGATCTCTGAAACGAGCTTGCTGGCGCTCAAGACGCTTATCCCTGCTCTCTCCAACATTTAGAGGTCCAGGCCGTGTTGCAGGTGTAGTAATTGTGGTTGTAGTGATAGTCGTCGTCGTTGCTGTCGTCGTTGTGGTGCTCGAGCCGCTCATAGGCTCAAGAGTCGGGTATCGGCAGTCAGGTATCGCTCGGTGTTGTAGCCCAAGTCACTGTCTCGGTTGTGACCGCGATGCGGCAAACTTTGCTCACGGTCACGTTCTTTGTGTGGCGTCATCGATCATCCAGCGTCATCGTTTCCCGAGCAACTCCCGAGTCTGTATTCCTAGACTTCGCAAATTGATAACTGCACATTCTAGGTTCAAGTAAATAGCTCAAGAAAGGCATTACCCTGTTCATGATGAAGGTCGAGACGCTTTTGTGGAGTTTTTGAAAATGTTCGTGCTGTCAAGTTATCATCTGCCATCTTTGCAGGAAAACGCTCAAGGTCTAGACAGTTTTTCGAAAAGAAGGAACACAGATACAATTACTTTGCTCCCATCAAGGTGTTCCCAGATTCAAGATACCCAGGATACCGCCAAGGTGAAAAAAAGGTCTTCTTCGGGCTCGTTGCCAGTGGGTCATAGTTAATGATCACGACAAGATTACAGAATGGTAGGGTTTATTGATTCATACACGCTGGAACAATAGGCAACAGTTGAAGATGATATACAAGAATATATGATGGTGGCTTTGCACAACTTGTACAGCGCTATGAACGTTTGCCAGAAGCAACCTTCTGTTTCGCTTCCAATTCGGCTTTCTTGGCTAATGAGGAGGAATTAGAAGTGATACAGGTGAATGAAGAAAAAAACAACTACTCACCCTCAGCCTCCGCCTTCCTCTTTGCCTGAGCAGCTTCACGCTCTGCACGAATCTTGGCTAGACGCGCAAGATCAGACTTGGCTTGATCAGTCTTGCCTTGTAGGTGGAGCTAGAAAATTCTCAACCAGTTGGCGGAAGAAAAGCATAAGTATGAAACATCTGCACCTTCCAGTATTTGTCCTTCGCCTCCTGTTTCTCCTTCTGTTCCCTCTCTCTTCGGCTCAGTTCCCTGGGAGCGCTCAAATCCGAAATATTCATTTTGTTACGAACGTGGTTGTGGTTGATCAAGTCAGGATCGTCCTCTTCTTCCTCGTCTTCAGAGCCTCCACCCCCACCGGCTTGTTTCTGTTTCTGTTTCTGCTTCTCTGCGCCTTGCTTCTTCTTCAGCTCACGGCGTTCAGCTCGTGTGAGTTCAGGCTTCCCTTCTTCTTCCTCTTCTTCCTCTTCCTCCCCTTCCTCCTCCTCCTCCTCCCCCTCATCTTCATCTTCATCTGAGTCAGATTCTTCTGCATCGCCACGCCTAGAAACCATAATGTATGATAAAATGAATGGACTGTGGCGAATTATCATAGAAGAGTGCGCACCATTTCCTGTCGCTAGCTACGGCAGTACCATTCTCATCTAATACCATGTGTTTACTATGAGCGATCTCAGTTAAAAACAGTCATATCAATCTCAATCGATCGCACCTGAATTGTCGTCCTCCACCACGCTTCTGCTTGAATTTTCCTGGAGAAATAATAAGCATTTGAAGAAGCAGATACATTTGTGTCTCGTACCTGTACCGCGAACCATTGTGAAGCGATGCGACGAAGTACTGTAGATGGTAGCTAAACAAGCCTTGTTGTATGACTCCAAATTGGTATCTACCGCCGGGTCCAGTCGTGGGAATTATTTGGACCTAGAGCGACTGGAGGAATCGAGCTCTCGCCGACACCATGAACACCTACACTATACCCTCTCGCCTGGCGTGCGCAGCTCAGGTATCAACGAGCCATG
>RCHF01000830.1:0-17426 GCA_003987895.1 Neonothopanus nambi
AGTATTAACACACATGCACGTATCACTAGGCCTTTGCTGCTCTAAATCAGGTGCCATACGAGAGTCTGGTAAAATTACAACGGACCGTTCTGGCTACTATCCTATTCAAGTAAGCTTCAGATATGCTCTATTCACAACGGTCTTCACGTTCTCATGCCCTGCTACAGCGTGTCGTGTACTAATCTTCACACGCCCCTGGAACCTTCTCAGCAAGAGCAGGTTATAGCGCTATGTCTTCAGGTACGATTTTTACGCTTACGTCTCCTGGTACCTGTTGTAAATGAGGGGGCCCACATTTCGCAGATCCTGAAAAAAGAGACGAGCGATTCGGAGGCAGTATATCGCGCCATCTTTGCGCTTGGCAACACGGTTAGCAATTGCGTATTTGAGGTGTACTGTGCCTTCTGCTAACACGCCTCGTTATTCAGCTCCATGCTATGAAATCTAAGGGGATTTCTCTAAGCGCTTCGCAGAGTCAACAAATCCTCGAAGCTGTTTCTTCCTTACCTTCTTCACTGTCAAGTGAGGATCGCGTCCGTGACCTTGTCTCAGAGGTCTCTTTGCTGTTGTGATTAGTCCGTCGGATACGATGTAACAAAAGGTGTATATGGCCACATATGTACATATAGCTAGCCTCTCCTTCTATATTTTGGGCTTTCGTTTGGGGTACAGGGCGGCGCATCTATCACAATAATCACACTCTGTTTCAAACCTTTTATAGACACCACAGCACACAGCATCTTGGGATACGCACGCGTTAATAGTGGTACATAGCTCACAAGGACATTCGAATATTTTCGTGTGCATTATATAAACTAACATCAAATACACACTTCTATGTAAGTAAACACAGGTATAAATCTGTAAATCTGTCGCGTGTACCTCTGGAGTCTCCACTAGTACTCTTGAAGTTCCTATGGCATCCATGCCTTGCGTACGTTTATCCTCTTTGTAATACAATGTCCCTTCCAGTATCAGCATATCATCTACACTTCATGTCGCTGAAACGAACTCTCTTCACATTTCAGCCTGGCGAGGGTTTTTCGTTCCGAAGATCTTATACCCTGTACCTAGGCAACTGACTAGGAGCGTTACTCCTGTGAACACTATGAGGGGTCCCTTTGGGTGGAACAACATTAAAAGACATGATACCAATAAAAAGTGAATGTTGATGTACATAGCCTTTGAGCCCATACCCCGTGGACAATTTATCGGTTAAAAACCAGGGACGAAGCAGTTCTGATGCAATGGGAGCGGACAAAACACTTCCTACTCCTTTGCCTGGAACCCATAACAAGATAATAATTCAATGAGGATCTAGAAGAGTATAATAAGGCAACATACCAGCTACGAAAATACACATCAGCGTAGAAGCTTGACGAGGATCGTCCCCATCAGCAGTAGCTACGAATCTTGGCCATAACGCTCCCCAGCTCAGTGCTAGAAAGCCATATACGCAGGAAAATGCCAAAAGAGGCGCCAGGCTCCCTGCAAGTCCCCATAGTAGTAGTACAGCGAGGCCGGAACCGATGGATGAAAGCATGACGGAGAAGCGGACGTCGAGGAGGTCCGAAAGCCATCCCATGAAGATTAGTCCAGGTGCAGAGGCTCCTGTGAGCGGGATTCAATTCAGTGTTCTACATCAGTGAAATATTAACAATGCACTTACCGTTCATCAAAGATAGGGCTAAAGTACCAGCTGCAGTGCTGAGATTAAGGTCAGAAGCAAATGCTACCATATCGTAACAGGCAGATAGATATGCGTGTGAGTATGGGAAGTGGCAAACAAATCTAAGACTTACTGGGTATGTAAAGTGTCGGCAAAACACTTGCTAGCGCTTGCAGCAAGTTCGCTGTGAACAGTATCCAGAAAGGGCCGTATGTCAAGAATTGAGTGTTGATGGACCGCGGGCCTACGACTTGAGCGATAGGCAGTCGAGGCTTCAGGTATCGAAAACTAGCACCTGATATAATCAGGAATGCAGCTGCCTGTTAAAAGCATTGCGGTAATGAATCAATAATTGATTTAGCAAGTCTGGACTCTGGAACGAGCAAGAAAAATCAACTTGCTATTGAGAGACACGTAATCCTTTGTCCAAACTTATTCAGGAGACGTTCCGCGACCAATGGAGTCACTACTCCCCCAATTCCTGCCAGGGGGTGTGATATGTAACTTGTCAAGATCTGAGCTTGGCAGTGACAGATAGCATACATACCAGTACCCGAGAAAATAATTCCATGCGCCTAGACAATACAACTGTATTAGGATCAAGGAACCAATACAGTTTTTTTTACGATATGCACACACCAAACCTTTCTTTTCCGAGAACCACTCAAAAATAAATGTAGTTACTGGAAAATACAGTAGGCCTATATATAAATAATTTGTATGAGGCACCGAAACACAAATTAAGGGGAAAAGAACATACTGCCTCCTACAGGATATATAACACCTTGCGTAATAATCAGCTGCCATACTTTTGTCGAGAAAGCCGCCCCGATGAGCCCCAAAACACATAAAACCATCCCCAAGGTCATCACATTCTTCTTATGCCATGGGTAACGGTTGATGAGTGGAAGAACGACCGGAGACGTGAGATAGAGAACTCCCAACGAAAGAGACCCGACAACGGCGAGAGAGCTCGAAGAGCTATTCTTGAATGTGTTGTTGGTGTAGTAGTTGAGGAAGACGCCATAGGAGAAAGGGTATGACCTAATAGTAAGTATGTAAAAGGTGTCATGTGACCACCGACGACCCGCGGCAAGATTCTATATAAGGTAATGTCAAAGCGTACCATACGACAAAGTCAATGAAAAACGCGCTGACGAGATACGCATAAGCGTCGAACCCCGAGTCCTGAGTTTATAGTATTTATGTAGGGTCTAGGGAGTATTTGATGGAGAAGCGCCCACCATTGGAGGAAGAGATACCGCGTTCTCTGGTTCTGAGCCATCCGTTACTGGTGCTGGAAATGATGTATTTAGTGCCGGTGATGACATCCGAGGGCCTGTCTCAGGCTCTACTATTTCTCTTGAGGAGTTTTGACCTTCCTCGCTACAAACCGCGTCAGGAAATTCAACATCAGTGCTCCCAGGTCATCATACTCACTTGGGACTGGTACTATGGCTGATCTCCTGAGGTTCGATTTCTGTCGGGGTCATGGCCGAATATATTATCCCAATACATACACCTGAAATTGCTTTTAAGTCAATCCATGACGGACTTGATGCGAATATGATGCCAAATTACCAAGCCCGAGGGTATGGCCGATCAATAATCAATTTACCGTCCTATACTCAACTGCGAGATAAGGGTAGGTAAGCTTCTCTTTCTATCCAGCAGACTTCCATAGATCTCGTTTCCCAGAAGGACCGTCGTTGGGATTATACTATATAGGAGTACCAGCCTCAGTCTCTTTACACTCCACCCCGTCACTCATTCATTCCACACGTCCAACACACATGGCCACCTACAGAGTCTGTCGATGCAAAATGAATCCTCATACGCATGAACCGCATGGTACCCTTCATTTTTACGTCGCAGACCCGAACTCCCTCCTAGTCAGCCCAGCATGGCTCACCGAGCCCTCTCTCTCGACTTTGGTTTCGAGGGCCCTATACCATGTACCTAGACAACTAACAAGAAGCGTGACACCCGTAAAGACGATAAGCGGACCCTGGTTTACGCAATACAAAGTTAGTAGGTACATACTTACAGATAAAGCTAAACGACATACGTAGCCTTTAAGACCGTATCCCGTTGAAATCTTGCCCGTGAAATACCACGGGTGAAGTAATTCTGATGCTATAGGGGCAGACAGAACGTTCCCTACTCCTTTGCCTACATCCACAGAAAAGAACATACATTTAGCAGAGATTCAAAAGCCATCACACGACATACCAGCCACGAAAATAGCCAACAACGTCGAAGCCTGCCTTGGATCATCCCCATCAGCCGTAGCCACGAATCTCGGCCACAGCGCTCCCCAACTCAGCGCCAAAAATCCATATATACACGAAAAGGCTAGGAGCGGAGCTAGGCTCTCTGCGAGTCCCCATAGGAGCAGTACAGAGAGCGCGGAACCTAGGGACGAGAGCAATATAGAGAAGCGCACGTCTAGAAGGTCAGAGAGCCAGCCCATAAAGACTAGACCAGGCGCAGATGCTCCTGTGAGTAGTGATCAATTCGATTTGCATTAGTGAAGGGATGGGTGGGATTTACGGGTGACACGTACCGTTCATTACAGATAGAGCGAGTGTCCCGGATGCAGTGCTGAGATTAAGATCAGAAGCAAACGCTACAATGAACCATAGTAAGCTAGTTTCATGAACACCTATTCTGCAAGCCAGAACTTACTGGGTAGGTACAAGGTAGGCAGGAAACTTCCCAGACCCTGCAACAAATTCGCTATGAATAATATCCAGAACGGACTGTATGTCATGAATTGCGTGTTAATAGATCGCGGGCCAACGACCTGGGCAACAGGAAGTCGAGGTTTGAGGTACCGGAAGCAAGGTACTGATATAACTAGGAAGGCGATTGCCTGTGAAAAATGCGTTTTGGCACGATGAGCAGTGTGTATAGTGGGTTTTACCCAATTCGGAACTCACCAACGAAATTAAAGTAAACCTCTGCCCATACTTGTTCAGCAGGCGTTCGACAACCAAGGGAGTTACTACTCCTCCGATTCCTAGGTGGATTGTAGAATATTAGTGGAAGCGGGTCTAAGCACGAAGAAGAAAGGTAAACTACCTGTGCCCGAGTATATGACACCGGTGGCCTGGCCCAAATAGACTAAAATCAACTATACTATCAGGACAGCTCGAGGGAAAGAACACACTAAACCCTTCTTCTCCGAGAACCATTCAAACATGAATGTAGCCATGGAAAAGTAGAGCAGGCCTGTGAGATGACCGTAAGCAAACATGTATCACGACTTATTTGAGTTAAAAAGAAAACGTACTTCCTCCTACAGGATATATAATCCCCTGCGTCACAATCAACTGCCACACTTTTGTCGAAAAGGCCGCCCCAATAAGCCCCACAACGGAAAGAAACGCACCGAACATCATGACGTTTCGTTTGTGCCATGGGTATCGGTTGACGAGAGGGAGGACAAGAGGAGAGGAGAGATAAAGGACACCGGATGAAAGTGATCCCACAACGGCAAGGGAGCTTGAGGTGCTATTTTTGAAGGTATTGGCGGTGTAGTAATTGAGAAAGACACCGTAGGAGAAAGGAAATGACCTGAATGAGGTGTAGATAAGGTGAGATAGGATAGCTCAATGGTTGGTACAATAACGTACCACACAATAAATTCTATGAAGAAGGCACTGGCGAGATATGCCCAAGCATCAAACCCCGAGTCCTAAATTGAGTCCAGATTCAATTGCGATTGATGAAACAGCGTAAAGGAGCTGTCTCACCATTGGAGGCAGGGACACCGCGTTTTCAGGTTCCAAGCTTACATGACTTGTTGGATAGGGAGTGTTTAATGTTGGCGACGATGGACGAGAGTTGATGGGGTCACACTCTAAGGATATGTGTGATGAAGAGCCCCTTGAATTGTGAATTGCATTAGGAAAACATCACAGATTATGTTGCTACTTACTGAGCACTCATGTCATGGCTAGGTCCCGGTAGAGCTTGTAGTTCGATTCCTGTAGCCATAGCCGTGAATCAAGGAGGGTGTAGCCGCAAACAGCAACGAGCTGCGAGTCCGACATTTTGTTATGACTCGAGTCTCCGAGGTTCGARTTTCCAATTCCAAAATTTTCCGATCACAATGATCGGATTCCAAATAGAGTTGAGGTAATCCGTAACTTGAATTGATACTCCCACCGGACTCCCACAATCGATAATGTCCATCGCGAGGATTTATATCGTCCGGCACGGAGAAACAAACGAGAACAGAGCAGGAATCATCCAAGGACAGCGAGACACGGTATTGAACGATGCTGGGAAGGAGCAGGCCAGGCAGGCGATAGACTATTTTAGAAATATTAGATTGGACTTCGCATTTACGAGCGATTTGAAGAGAGCTGCAACAGTGAGTGCGCCACTGGATCAGATGTTCATTCCATAACAAAGAATGCCAGACGACCGATATCATTTTGAAAGACCACCCGAATAGTGGTAAGATCAAAGTTTATAGAGAGAAAGCACTGCGGGAACGGGTACGAAGAACACTTTACAGACCGAAACCATTCTAACCGGTTCTGTACGTGCAGTGCTTGGGAAAGCTAGAAGGGCAACCGTTATCCGCAAAGAAACATCAACAAGGGGTTGACAACACAGCGGAAAGCGTCGCCGACTTTGTCAGCCGGGCGATGTCCTGGTGGGACAAGCACATCGTACAGGATTTAAGCAACGATTTCAGCCAACGGCCACACGAAGTCCTGGTCGTCTCGCACGGAGGATGTATCAGCACTTTGATAAAGAACTTGCTACAAAGTGGCAGGGTAGAAACAGAGTTAGACGTGACCAACTGGACAGTATACAACGTTTCTATCACTACAGTAGAAGTTGAAGGAAACGGGAAAGGACGGCTGGTCAAGTACGCTGATATCTCCCATTTGCGTTCAGCGGAGGATTTGGTTCAGAGCAATGCCGACACTCTAACCGGCGTTAACGGCGAGTCGGTGGCATGACAATGCCGGTATGTGCCGATCGGTGCCGTTATCGGCGAGGGATAGCAGGGAGAAGCGATCGGCTGGCTTGGCGTCGTACAGCTTTCCGTCCAAATTAGTATACCGACTGTTGAAACTGAATACATAACATACACTTGCACGTTCCTTGGCTCGCACATAGCGTCACTCTCTCTCCTTTCTTGTCTACTTTCATCTTCGTACATCTATGCCTTCGACTCCTTCAGAAACTTCAGCTTTACTGCCAAATGGTGGCAGTCGCAGAAATTTTTCTGAATCAGACCCAAACGACTCCTTAATTCGTCGTACTTCAGCTTTTTTCAAGGCCGAAGGAGAACCATCATACACGGAATCCTTCAAATATTATCTTTTTGGATCTTGGCTCAATATTCTACTCGTCTTTGTTCCGCTGAGCGTCATCTCTCACAATCTGGACTGGGATGCTGCTCTGCGTTTCTCCTTCAGCTTTTTCGCGATTGTCCCGCTGGCAGCGGTGGGTTCTTTGTTCCGCAGCTTCATTATGACAATATGTTTATCTCTCTTTTTTTTTGCAGCTTTTAGGCGAGGCTACCGACCAGATGTCTACAAGGCTAGGCCAAACCCTTGCTGGATTGCTGAACGCGTCCTTCGGAAACGCGGTTGAAATCATTGTCGGAATTGCTGCTTTGCTTCAAGGTTGGTGTCTCGGTCTCTTTCCTGTCTTACCAGTGCTCACAATGTCAATAATATATAGATGAGATTGTAATTGTTCAGAACTCTGTACGCATTGTAGAAGCTTCAACATAAAGTCTCATCTGATCCTTGTGTAGATGCTAGGGTCAATACTATCCAACATTCTCCTAGTTTTGGGCTGCTCTTTCCTTGCTGGTACGTGCGGCTTATGGCGCGATTTACGAAAACTTACACATTTATTTCCTAGCCGGGTTCAAATTCCCCGAGAGCAATTTCCAGGTTACCGCTGCTCAAGCGTAAGTTTGAATCATTTTCTAGCAAGTATTGATGATAATGACTCACACGAATTCTCTGTCTCCAGTTCCAGCTCTGTACGCGTCCAACTCTTCTCCTCGATTTGGAAAATGTCTTGACCTTTTCATTTTTATGTAGCTAATGACTCTTGCGTGTATAACCCTCATCATTCCTGCCGCTTATCACAGCGTTAAATCTCCTTCTGGGACCCTCTTTGAGAATCCCTTCGGTACCGGTTACGCATCCACCACAGGTGCAGGCGCAGGAAGTATAGACCCTGACAGATGGAACGGATTGTTGATCATCTCAAGAGGAACTGCTATCTTACTGCTTGGAGTGTACCTTGCATACTTGTATTTTCAAGTGCGTAATTGAATGTTCTATCTCGTTGCTCTCCGCTAATATTCGCTATGTATCAGCTCAAATCTCATGCCTATCTATTCCAAGCTGAAAACGAAGTCGAGCCCGAGGAGGAGCCAAAGATGAGCCTCGCCTCTGCGTCTGTGGCGTACGTGTACCTTTCAAATTATTCTCGTTTTGTCCTAACTGTCTAGTGTAGGCTTCTCATCGTGACCATTATCACCTCCTTCTGTGCTGACTACTGTTAGTTCACATCGCTCTTGTATACGACGACAGTGCTAACATTTTTTCTGTAGTGGTCGCGTCTATTGAAGAATTTGCCGACAGATACCACATCCCAAAGCCCTTCATTGGTTTGATCTTATTGCCGATTGTGGTGCGTATCAATCAATCTCTTCTTCCTTCTTGATCAACTTATTCTTTGACGCTCTGACGCCAGGGTAATGCTGCAGAGCACGTCACTTCCATTTGGATGGCGCTTAAGGGACAAATGGAGCTCACCATCGGCATATGCGTCGGCTCGTCTATTGTATGTCTTTCAGCGTCTACTTTTTCCATCTGTATTTACCATTCGTACTTGAACAGCAAATCGCGGCGTTCGTCGTGCCGCTTCTTGTCATCGTCGGCTGGATGTGAGTCGAAATCGTGCCAAGCTTTGCTTGGTGCAAACTCAATGCAAGAATATCTGGGCACGGGCGCTAATTATCTTTTTCTTGTGACAGTTCCCACCATGAACTCACTTTGTTCTTTGCCAACTTCGAGGTGTGTAGATTTGATTCTGATTCACTTGGGTGAGGTTTAGTCAGCTGATGTGGTGTTGTGCGTTGCGTTGTAGACAATAACGTTCTTCGCCTCTGTGTTCCTTGTAAATACGCTTATCCAGTAAGGGTCTTTGCTGCGCCGTCTCTGTATTTCATCTCATGTTTCTTCCCAGGGATGGAAAATCGAATTATATGGAAGGATTAATGCTTATTACACTTTACCTCGTCATTGCTCTTGCCTGTGCGTCTACTATCCACCTTTATCACGTTGCGCATGGTAAACTGATTCACCTGCTAATTTCCATATTATATAGTCTGGGTCTCTTAATGCGCACCCTCCCTCCTACCTCTACCAAAACCCAAAAAATTACAAAAAAAAAAGAAATTCACGACCTTAATAATCCCTCATACCCCTACCTTTTCCTTTCCCCCCACGCGATAGCGCCATTTCCAGGATAGACATCATTCATCTCGCTCTGTAGCCGCTCCTGCTCCTGCTCCTGCATTACGCATTGCCATTAGGTTCATTGTTTCTGCGGTACATATACATACATAAGGTCATGTTCAACGTTCAATGCTCGTGTCTGTATACTCCCTGGGTTTTCGGTAACTTTCATCCCTGCGCTACCCCCGACAGCCTTTGTTCGTTCCGAGTTCTATATATATATCTATATGCTATACATACCATTGTATCAACTCCGATTCTTATTTCTGTTTGATTTTTTTCAAAATCTTACTTGGTTGTTCGCCTGGCTGCGTGTGGTAATATAGCCTTAATAAATTGTTTGTTTCTCACTTCTTTATCTTTTTATTTTGTCTGTAACGATTGTTGGTGCGTTTGATATGGGACAGTTAAAAGTGGGATTGACCACGAGAGTGGTATAACATTGGAGTGTTTGAGATGCGATCATAGTCCGCGGACAGAGCCAAGATAGAGCACATATGGCTCCTGCAGAGTCCTGCAGAATCTCAGACCATGATAATGCGAGGTGGCGGGCGGCCACTGGTGCAGCCCATCGCGTCAACAATTGACTAGTCTCCCGAGTCAGACCATGATACAGGTTAGTAGTAATCACGATTACGCAAGTGTAAACACGTTGCCAAAATAACCTGTATAGGGTCTGATTTAAAACACGCCCAGGTAACCGTAGCGCAGCTGTTACCCTTTTAAGATACCTCTTACATCAGCACTTGAAGTCACGTTACTCTCATATACGCATCGCGTCCCGTCTAGCCTGGCAAGCCGATCTTATAGTCCGCCGAAGATAGTCGTTCGTCGGATAAAAGCCTGGTTCTAAGGGAGGGGGTGACCCTCATGGTTGGCATAATTGAAACTCCGACAAAAGCCGTTCACCTGCCGGCTGCGTAATGATGCTGACATGAGCCTATGAAATTCTAAATTTGCTTGAAATTTGCTTGAAATATTGTACGATACGCTAGCCTCGTCATTACAATGGAACCTACAGACTCTGAAAATGAAAGCGACACTGAAAGTGAAACCTGTCTACCAAATTTTCACTCAACGTCGCAGTCCTTCCTGCCACCAGTCACTCCGACTGTCAATTACCTTCCACAGCTTCCCTATTTTCCCCACTATGGAGCGTACCAGACTCCGTATCACCCTCAACTCGAAGCCGAAGCCTTCAGACTGTATCCTCATCATGAAAGGCAGGCTATCCCACTTCCTTCAGCATCAACACCTGAGGGCTTCACACCATTTGACATGCCTTCTCACTCGGAACCTGAATCCACCACTGTTCAACAAAGGCACTCTTGCGTTAGGAGACAAATCAGCCTGACTGGATTTGGAGGCAATCGAACAACGTCTCCATTAAATAGAGACCAGCGAGTTTTAGAGGAAATTCTTGCAGAAATACGTGAAAGAAACTGGACCGTTGCCGATTTCCTGTATCATTGGTCAAAAACTGTTAACGAAGATGGAACAGATCTCACCCGTACTCGCTCTCATGCTGCAACTTACAGCCTCTTTCTCTCAGGGAGATGTAGATACACAGTCTCGGACATTCTTGAGGCATGGATCAAAAGCCCCTTTGGAATACCGAAGCCTCAGGACAATTCTGAACGGATGGATATGTTCTCACTGGAAAAAAATTTCAAGCTTATTCAAGCTGCTCGTCCAGCCATCACCTCATTTGCAGCTCAAATTGTGAAGGAGGAGCTGCTCAGAACGATCAAAGTCGTGGTCTCAAAGGAAGGTGGATTGCATACCTTCACAACAGGAGCTCGAGACATTGGAGAGCAGAATTTCGGTGCCGAAACCCTCCAGACTACCATTAACACGTTAACAAAACACGTTCCCCTGTTATGGGAGTATATTGTTACTCTTGCATCACCTCAGCAACGGAATCGCAAGAGTCGAAAGAAGGATGCTTCAGAAAATGAGAGGGTTGAGTCAACAGATTCCCGACCTCCTGAAATAGTGAGTGTGATCCTATAAGAGGAGCGACAACTGGTGCTTACTTAAATATTACTATTAGGTTGCTGCTTTTGCCATATCTTCCATATGCTTCTTGAGAAACCGCAACGCGAAGTTGTTGCCAGCAGACAACGGTCTACTCTTATTTGCATGCAGTGCCAACCGTTACTTGTTCTCACATGAATCACGGAACGGCTCTGCAACCAGCTACAATACTGTCTATCAGATGCTTCAAAAATACGCTGAGCATGATGCTAAGCTGGTTCGGAGGCTAGGTGTGGACATAGACAAGGCTGCAATTCTGCGGTTTGATAACATACAGAAATATGTTCACCCACGGGATCATCGTCTTGGCCGGGAGGCTCATATGTTGATTGGAACAGCGGGAACAGCCTGTAAAGCAGAGGGCTTTAGTCCAGGAATGCTAGATTTAAAAGAGAAGAAAGAATGGCTTGCGAAGGAGAAGCGGAAGACCCTCACCTTTGAAGACCTCTGGGAATTAGTTGATCATGGCTTTCTTTCCACTGTATTTGGAATACAGTGGTTAGACACGCTGCTTCAATTTATTCCGGAACTTGGTGACCTATATGCAGGAAAGCTTCGTCAATTGCAGGCCGAAATCGGAACAAAACAGCGTCTATCACCTCGAACAACTGAGATTTACCCTCTCCCAACCAATGGCTACAACGAAACTGTAACTGCAGAGCTCAATAAGGCTCTGAGAGACTTTTTCAGCTGCCTCGGACAGACAGCCGAGTCCTTTACACCTCAGCTGATACTAGCTGGTGGTGATGGGCTTACATATGAACGGATGGTGCAGCTAAAAAACTACCTTCAATTTCAAGAATCAGACTTCGAGAGAATGGACATACTGGAACCGTTTCTGGAGATTTGGCACACGGTCTGGACGAACTTGAGCCGAGTCTATGAAGCCCATTGGGTTTCTTTGACAAGTGAAGATCCATCAACGTTAGGCTTTGGAGCCAACATCCTAAAATGTAAAGCACCAGGAAACATCAGCAAAGTCGATTATTACACATATATGGACTTGCTTGAGACACAGCTTGAAGCTCGATTGCTGGACATCTGGAGGTACGTGTATCACAATAAGTTTTGTGAATACCATGGCCTGATGTCTGTAAAACACAGCAATGAGTTCAGCACTACCGACCTTGAAGATTACTTCCGCGAACGGGCCAAGAAGAACAATCTACCTTCGTTTGATGAGCTACATGTCATAGCGCAGTCCTTGCATCAGAAGTACGGAACACCAGCGGCATTTGTCCACGCACTAAAGGGCCACAAGAACTTCAAGCATGGAGATACATGGACTCCTCGTAAACGAGACGAGAGCTCTGCAAAGCTTGGTGATAAGCCAAAGAAAAAAAAATCTCAGAAAGCAGTACCTGAGAAATCGAAACCAGAACCGTTTCAAGGTGATGAGACGTTGGCTCGTTCCACCCGATTCATCTATGATGCTTTGCTGTTGAAGCAAACAATGACAGCAGTCCATAAAGGTGATGTGGGATGTGCATGGGAATGTCTAAAGGTACAGAACTTTCCCTTCATGAAAGAGTGAACTGAGTAGAGAAATTTTAGACAATGATGTTTGCGTTTGCTGGATCAACACATACCAAGTATACTAGTTATCTTCTCGAGATGATCTGTAACTTCGAGCTTGAAGCCGGGCCAAACCTTAAAAAAATCTTCTTCAACAATTGGCTTGTTAGTCTGTCAGGAAATTCCTTTGTTGCAGGAGACTTGTTCCAGGAGCAGCTGCAAGACGAGCTCTATGAGCACATCAATTCCAAGGACAAAGGATTTGATGAAAAGTACTCACGTAAAGTGATAGCGCCAAACGTTTATCGGTTCCTGCATGTCAAAAAAGACATTCATGCCAGTCTCGGTCTTCTGCGTCGCTCGGGTCACCACATCACTCCTTCTATAACAGCAGAAATCCGGTTGCTGATGAATAGATATCGGTCGGAACAACTTCACCTCTTCCGAGAAGGACGTACATATAGCGAAGCTAGTCGAGATCGTGTTGATGACCAGGGGAGAGGAATCCTTAGCCTACAGGAAGGGCGACTCCAGAAATGGATTAAAGAGACCTGCTGGGTACGAGGTCTGAATTCAGATCAAGTTAGTCCTAGTACCAGCGGTGAAGACTTCGAGATACACACCTTTGACGAGCCAGTGGAAGGTCTTCAGGGAAATCCAGAACTAGCAGGAGAAGGAATAGCGAATGACGTTGACAATCCAAGATGTGACGTTGAAAATATCAACAATGGGGGAGATGGGAGTGAAGAGGAAAATATGATGACATTAGATGAAGACGATGATGATAGTACAATGATACTAGGTGCTCAAGAGCACCTCCAGTGGCATACGATATAGACATAAAATGATTGCGTAATGTAGTAGCTAAGTCAAATTTTCTTTATTCCGCCGCTAGGATAGAATTAGTCAATTATATGATTGACATATATGTTGACGATAACATACCTGCCGTGTTCGTGATGCTGGCCCGTTGGAGCAATGAGTAACTGGTCTTGGCCGCTTGGATGGTGCGAGACTCTTCTCCTCTGCAGTATATTTGCGTTTCTGACTGCGACGAGGTATCTGCGATGTAGAAGAAGAATCAGTCTGCTTGTTGGCAGGCAATGGTGTCAGCGACGAGCCAGGAATGTTTTCAGACCTGTCAATAATGCATTAGGTAGCATTCATGAAACAGAATTGTATTATACTCACTGTGTTTGTAGCACAGCTCGTTCTTCACCAGTCATTATGCGCTTCGGATGCTCTGGAGTCATTTGAAAGCGCTCCCAAAAGTCGCCGTAATCAGTTGCTTTTGTTGCTGGCATTGAGGTTGTCGAATCTGTTGAAGTGGCAGAAGCATCTTGAGGCAATACAGTACTCGCAGAAAGTGACGATGTTCCTGTCTTTATAACTGGCCTACCACGTACATTAACTTCCGTTCACAATGAGAAAGAGAAGAAATCGCACCTAGGCTCATCTGGATCTAATGCAATGCTCATCCGTTTGAATTTTCCATCTAGGATAATCAGCTCTTCAAAGAGGGCTTGCTCGTGCCCCCTCAGAAATCGGTTGACATATGGTGATAAGGCTTCAACCGTTTTAAGCTTCGCAAAATTGTCAAGCATAGTCTTGATGGTTGAGTTCGGCAGCAGTGAGGCAGGAGGAAGATTTTGGATTGATACATCAGTTGATGCATCCCAAACACGCTCGCGGAATTCGCAAAGGCATCGGTGACCATACGCATGCATCTTCTCACTCAAGCGTTTCGCTCGTGGGATTCCTGCGCCAGCTCGAGGACCAGAAGAACCAGAAGTTCGAACAAGAGGTGCAAGTGGAGGTTCGGGTTGGCAACGACTGCAAGGACAGATAGAGGGGTGGGGTAAAGGAGCTCTCCGTGGTCCAGAGCACGTCTCGCAAGCACATGGGGGGTCATCGCGGGGATTTTCGTACTGAGCGTCGAGTTCTTCCATGATGCACGGCGCCAAAAGCAAACGTGCCATCCGCATGGTCATCTTTCCCTGTCCATCATTACCCACAGTGCCGGCATTCAAGTTACCATCTGTGGATTCTTCTTTCCCGCTCTTCAACACTTCCTTCGCACGGTCCATAGTTGATTGCGTGAAGTAATTAATGCACCGAGGTCCTGGAGTTGAGTAGGGAGGCTTGCGGCCAGCCCGACCTCCCTTCTGAAGAAGATCATCAGGATCTTCGGGGTTGATATTGATGACATCGTCAACATTAGGAAAATCGTTCCCAACTTTGAGAGCGTCGGTGGTAATAAGGAACTGACTATGGGGATCGAGGACAAACATCTTACGAGAGTCGGAATTGTATTTTTCTGGGTATAGAGCACAGTAGAGGCGAAAGTGTTGACGGCATGTAGATGAGCTAGGAGCACTCATGTGCCGCAGGTATACAAAGATGCGGAATGCAAGAGAAATAGTGCAGCAGTAGATGATCGTCTTTCTACTGCTGTCCAGTACCCACTTCAGATCAGGGAAAGTCCAACCCTGCACTCCATGTCTCAGAACTCTAAAGATGAATTGGATCTCTGGGCGGCGATTGGAACGACGAGTGAAGGCAAAGGACCCGGGCTTGAGCCCAAGAATGTTCATGAGTGTAGTAACATCGACACCAGCAGCAAGTGTAGCTGTCGCACCGTTGAGAATGGTTCGTTTAGGGAGACGCATGAGCATATTCCCAATATCGCGAAACGCGCTTCGAAATCGCGGTGAACCCCAATGAAGAACGAGGTGTATTTCATCCACACCTAGCATAACAACTCGATCGAATACGGATTTATTTGAGAGAAGGGAATGAAAGCGGACAGAACATAGTTGTTCAGGGGAAAGCAGGAGACAAGATAAGAGCGGTGAGGTAGCCGTAGCCCAGAGATCCTCTTCTCGAAGGTGGCCGGCAGCTAACGTGTCTTCATTAATAGCTAGAGACTGTATTCCAAGAGAGTTGAAAGTTTTCTCCTTAAAGCAGAAGTCAGCTATGAGATCGGTTTGAATTATCAGAATTACGCACCATCTCGACCTGTAAACCTTTAGTAGGGTAAACAATGATACTTAGAGGGTGCTCTGGAAAGCACTGAACAAGGTTCGTTCTCAGTATATGAGAAGCAGGCAATTTGTTGAGCTCCTGCAATAGTAACATGTAGCCCGTGAAGAACGTCGTTTTCCCTCCACCCGTCCTAACCACCGAGATAATGTGAAGCCCATCTACAGCCTTACAGATTCCTTCCAGAACATAATCATGTAGGTCATGAGGAAACCGAGGGCGGATGAGTTTTCGTACGAGAGCTTGATTTTCTAAGGTAGAGAGGCCGCTCGGCCCTCCGTCTGAGGACTCATTCATGAAGAACAACGAAACAGAATGTTGGATTCAATCAACAAGACGCGACGCGCACTCTACTGACCATGTGAGGCGCCGAACGACGGCAACAGTCGGACTTTGAATTATGCCAACCATGAGGGTCACCCCCGCCCTTAGAACCAGGCTACGTCCCGTCGCGTTGATTGTTGAACACATATTCTGCCTGTCTATGGAGCCGCAAAACCATTTCTATAGCTTCCAAACTCCTTCTGCACATAAAGAATACACGTATACACCATCTCCTATCACTCCCTCTGATTTCTATGCTATACCTAAGGCCTCAGAATTCCGGACTCCATCCACTGCCGCTTTGCATATACTCACCAACGTCACATCAGAAACTCCCCACACACCTTCTACGTCACAGAGAAAAGCTCGAAAGCGACGCTTGTCTACGAAGGATAAGGAGAACTCCGAGATTACCCTAGTAAATTTTACTCCAGAAACTTCACCGCGTGCCTGGAAGAAGCCAAAGAAAAAAGGTCGTTCACCTGCGCAGAAGATAGAAGCGTACTGGAGGTACCTGGATGATGTAAACTGGACCCTAGGGGAGCATCTGCACATGTTATTCAGCTGGAAGGGAGTGCACTGCAGTCAAGCTCATGCATCTGCAGTTGAGCAATACCTTTCTGGGCGGACTTTGTATCATCCTGGACAGATTATCGAACATTGGTTTCGCTGCCCAGATGGTCGGATTGGACAGAACGAGCTTGCGAGAAGTCAGATGTGGAGCATGGCTGAGCCGAGTTACCAGGACATCAAGAATGTACGAGCTTCCTTGACATCTTTTGCAGCACAGGTCTGCCTGGAGCATGCAGTCAAACAAGCTCGAGCTGCCGTCAAGCCAGATGGCAGTCTTCATACACGAATCACAGTGCAGAGCCGCTCTTCAAGGTCTACCGTGAACTCTGAGTGGACAGATATTGGGTCTACCACTGTCACTCGTGTGGCTGAACTATTCCGTGGCCACCAACCTTTTCTCTGGAGTTTTCTCTCACATATTGCATCTGGAAATTGCAAGGTAATTGCCACCCGGACTACACGGCCAACTGACACAGTGAACCTTCTTTACATTCAATTAGAATGATGTCAATCTGATGCTTCTGCCTTTCTAGGTCGTCACACACGTTATCGCCACCCTGAACTTCTGTTTAAATCGACGCGCTAATTGGCTTCCCCTTGCTCGAGGCATCCTTTACTTCGCTTTCTCTGCCCCAGTTGATTTGTTTGCGTATGAAAGTCGAGTTGGTACCATGCCGTCCTATAGCACAATTTACACATTGCTGCAGGGTCTAGCGGAGCAAGAGGCAGCTTCGGTGAAGGAAGCGGGGAGGGAT